>MKEJ01089214.1:0-14113 GCA_001753735.1 Embelia ribes
GGCGTTTTATTTTTTAAAATGCCATTGAAAGTTGCATTTTTTTAACCACCATTGCAAATGGCGTGTTTTTTTAAATGACATTGCAAGTGACGTGTTTTTTTTTTTAAAACACCATTGCCGTTACTTCTGTTAAGTAATAACTCGCCGTTGAGAACGACGTGTTAAAAAAAACGTTATTGCCAATGATGATTTTAAAAAATAAGTTGAATTTGATAAATAATTTGATATCAAGCTGAGTTTGATAAAAAAAATTTAGAACATACTTATTTTAATATTTTTCTCTTTCCATGGTTAATAACAAAAAAAAAAAAAAGCGTGTTTTCTCAACAAAGTTCTAAGTTAAAGGGGCTTATATTTTATAATATAATTAACCATTCATGTTCCTCTCCGAAAAACCCTAAACCCTAGCAATTCGAGAAAGACGAAGATCTTTTCGCAGTGACTGCCACCTCAGCTCTACATACAGGTCCACTTCCTCTCTCTCTCTATACTCCATTTCCATCAATTCTCTCTCTAAATCTATATCTATATACATATATATATAGATACATATATAGAAACATGTCTGCTAAATGGCGAGCACTTCAACACCGCCACCGCTACACCTACAACACCGTCGTTTCCCCCCAATCCTACACCAACGCTCTTCGCCAATTGCCCCCAAACACCCAATCCCTAAACTTTTTCGTTGAATTGAGCCATTTCGTAGCCCTCAATTCGACCTACGCGCAGCTCAGCCACGCGAAAAGGCTCGCTTCATCTTTTTCGGAGTTGTTATCGACAAATCCGGACGTGAATGTAGTTAGAGAAGCTTCTAGATTTTATTTAGAGATAATGTTTTTGGAGAACTCAGTGCCGTTGCATAGGACCTTGGTTTCGGCCCTGGCTAAGACCCGGGATTATAGATTAGTCGTTGGTGAGTGTTTTAGGGTTCTTTGTGATGAGTATGGCGGATTGAATGGGAAGGGGAAGCGGTTTTGTGTGTCAAGAGTGGCTCTTTCGATGATGAGTTCGCCGAAGTTGGGGTTTTTGGCCGAAGTGGTGGAGGAGTGTGCTGTGTTGGTGGGTTTGGATGTGATTTGTGGTTTGGACTTTGTCATTTCGGAAACTAGAGATGGGTCCCACCCCTCTCCCCTTGTTATGGAGCAATGCCAAGAGGCATTGTCTTGTGTTTATTACTTGCTTCAGCGTTATCCACTAAAGTTTAGTAATTTTGGTGGTCGTTGTAGTGATCCTAATGTTATCGGAATGATTTTAGAATCTATTGTGAGCATTTTGAAATCGCAGGCGTTTACAAGGGACTGCTATGTGGCGGCTGGAGTTAGCTTCTGCGCAGCTCTCCAGGTGTGTATTGGTCCCCAGGAGCTTGCTTTGGCTATCGTGGAAGGTGTGTTTTTCAAATCAAATTGTTTTCTTGTAGATGGTTATCAAGAGGTTGAGGATGTGTTTCTTAAGGTGCCGTTCAAAGGGGATTTGAATTCTTATATTCACAATTTTTCAGCTTTGAGTAGACTATGCTTAATGCGAGGCATCCTTACTGCAGTTTCTAGAACAGTGCTAAATACTCAATTTACAAGGTCACACACTACTAATGGTTTGCATGTGAATGGGGACATAAGCGACTCAATTCGGACAATTCTTTATGATGAAATTTTGCCAGAGCTATGCAGATACTGCGAAAACCCAACCGATAGCCATTTTAACTTTCACGCTTTGACTGTGATGCAAATCTGTTTGCAACAGATCAAAACTTCAATACAATTTAATTCAGATAACACAAAAGAAGATTATAACCCAATCTCCGAGTACATGGGGACCCGTATATTGAGCATCATATGGAATAACCTCGAAGATCCTCTTAGCCAAACTGTTAAGCAAGTCCATATCATTTTTGATCTCTTCTTAGACATTCAGTCTACTCTCCACTGGTCTAAGGGTAACGAGAACATAAAGTTGTCCTTACAGCCGATTGCATCAGATCTTCTTCGTTTGGGCTCACGTTGCAAAGGAAGGTATGTTCCTTTAGCTTCTGTGACGAAGAGGTTGGGAGCTAAGTTTATTTTAGATATGAGCCCGAACTTGCTATCCGAAACAGCACATGCTTACATAGATGACGATGTTTGCTGTGCTGCCACATCCTTTTTGAAGTGTTTTCTCGAGTGTTTGAGAGATGAATGTTGGGGCAGTGATGGTATTGAATTGGGTTTTGCAAAATATAGAGGGTTTTGCTTGCCTCCTTTTTTGTTTGGTCTTGCTTCTGGTGTCTCAAAGCTCCGAACGAACTTGAACACATATGCCTTGCCTGTGCTCCTTGAGTTAGATGTGGATTCTATTTTCCCCATGCTTAGTTATATTTCAATTGGGCAGTGTGAGGAAGAGACCAAATTGGTTTATCGAGAGTTAGGGTCGACAAAAATACCTCTCAGAGTTGAACAGAAAGTGGCCATTTTGGTCTCATTGCTCAAGGTATCCCGCTCTCTCGCTTTGATTGAAGGGGACATTGATTGGTTTGAAGATTCTTTTGCATCTCATGGAGGTGAAAAGCTGAGAATAGCAGAGAGTGATTGTTATGCTGTTTTTTGTGTGAAGGGTATAAATGTTAAAGTCCTAGCTGCGTGGCTAGTAATGGCCCTTACTCATGTTGATGAGTCACTACGTGTAGATGCAGCAGAGTGTCTATTTTTAAACCCCAAAACAGCTAGTTTACCATCCCATTTAGAACTCAGGGTTCTGAAAGAAGCAGTACCACTGAATATGAGATGTTGCTCTACAGCTTTTCAGATGAAATGGAACAGCTTGTTCAGAAAGTTCTTTTCTCGGGTTAAGACTGCCTTGGAGAGACAGATTAAGCAGGGGAGCTGGCAACCCCGCCAAGTGCTTGGATGTGAAGAAGTTCAACTTCAACCACGCAATGGAGCTGCTGAAACGGCTGTTTATGGAGCAGAGAATTTATTCAACTTTATGAGGTGGCTGAGTTCGTTTTTATTCTTCTCGTGCTATCCTTCTGCCCCTTATGAGAGGAAAATGATGGCCATGGAGATGATACTTACAATGCTTAATGTTTGGTCTTTAGTGCCTACATCTTCCGAACCGGGTTTCTCTCCCTACAATCAAATGTTTACGTTGCCTGATTCAACTTTATTGCTTGTTGGCTCGGTTGTTGATAGTTGGGATCGGCTAAGAGAAAATTCATTTCGGATTTTGCTACATTTTCCAACCCCACTTCCTGGAATTTGTAGTGAAGAAATAGTCCAGAAGGTTATTATGTGGGCAAAGCAATTAGTCTGCAGTCCTCGTGTTAGAGAAAGTGATGCAGGAGCTCTGAGTTTTAGACTCATATTCAAAAAGTACGCATTGGAACTTGGGTGGGTGGTCAGGCCCTCTTGTAATGCGGTTTCTTCTAAGCCTGAACTACCAAATATATATGTGCAAAATTGTATCTCTAGCTCTCCATCAATAACATATATAAATTCACTCATTGATTGGTTGCGTGCTTTGGTGGAGGAGGGTGAGAAGGATCTTTATGAAGTGTGCAGAAAAAGCTTTGTACATGGTGCACTGCTTACTCTTCGTTATACTTTTGAGGAATTGGATTGGAATTCCGATATAGACTCGTCTAGATTTTCTGAGATGAGATTCACCTTACAAAATCTCTTAGAGCTTATTATGCGGATAACTTCGTTGGCCCTTTGGGTTGTTTCTGCTGATGCTTTGCATTTACCCGAGGACATGGATGAAATGGTCGATGAGGACTTCTGTTTATCTGAGGTTCCTGATGATCTGATTAATTCTGAAGCTTCATCTGGGCATGAAGTTAAACATGCAAAATCTGTCCGAGATGTCAACCCATCAGACCAGATTGTCATGGTTGGTTGCTGGCTAGCAATGAAAGAGGTACCCGTCCATCATCATTTTCTGTTTAATTGCTTGCTTATGGAAGGCTTATAAGGATGAAATCATTGGCCTCAGATAGAGGTCAAGTACTTGGAACCAAGTAAATGTTGGTTTAGTACTAACACGACACTTAGATAACAGTGGATAAATAGAAAATGAAGTTATTATATAATTGTTTGTTTTATAATTAGTCTACCCTTTCATGCTTTCAGGTGAGTCTGCTCCTGGGAACCATTATAAGAAAAATTCCTTTGCCCACTTCTGATTTGTTGGAGTGTGGGGATACTAATTCAACTGCTGCTCCAGTTATGGCATCTGATGTAGTGCTTGATCTGAGACAACTCGAGACTATTGGGAACCATTTCTTGGAAGTGCTTCTGAAAATGAAGCACAATGGCGCGATTGATAAGACTAGGGCTGGTTTTTCAGCTCTCTGCAATCGTCTACTCTGTTCAAATGATCCAAGGTATGATCCCTGGCTCTGTAATATTTTTCGAAGTCCATAGTACTGCAAAGCATATTAATTGTCGAGGAGTTGATCTGAAAGATAAGCCTTCATGTGTCTTTAAGTTGGATGAGGTTTGATTAAATGCCCTGTAGATACAACACTCTATATTACTTGTATAGACCCTAGATTGTTGACGTAATCTTAACCTTCTGATGTCTTATGACAACGTCTTTCTGGAAATAGACAAAACTTCACCTTATTCTTCATATGCAGATTGCAGATACGCAAATCCAGAAACATTAATTTGCACTTGCATTGACATTAAATTGCATAGGGAAAGTCTTTCTGGCCAAACATCCCTAGTTGCAGATCATTAAAAATTTATTCCAATTCACAGGCATTTATAGAACTGTTCGTTGAGAATTTTTCCTTTTCTAAATGTATCTCTTTATTTTGTCCCCATTTCAGCCTCTGTAAGTTGACAGACTCTTGGATGGAGCAACTTATGGAAAGAACTGTGGCCAAGGGACAAACTGTTGATGATTTATTGAGGAGAAGCGCAGGTATTCCTGCAGCATTTATGGCTCTTTTTCTTTCAGAGCCAGAGGGCACACCAAAGAGGCTCCTCCCAAGTGCTTTGCGATGGCTAATAGATGTAGCTAACAGGTCTTTACTCGATCTGACTGATGTGGACACCTCAAAAAATTTCACAGCAAATAAAATGTCTTCGAACTCGGAAGTATTGTTGCCTGAAACGGATGTTGATGAATGGAGATCGAAGATTCGTGATGAGGGTGTTGTTCCAACAGTTCATGTTTTTAATGTTCTTAGAGCCGCATTCAATGATACTAACCTGGCAACCGACACTTCGGGGTTTTCTGCTGAGGCTCTAATTATCTCTGTACGCTCTTTTTCTTCTCCTTATTGGGAAATAAGGAACAGTGCATGTCTTGCATACACTGCCTTGGTTCGTCGCATGATCGGGTTTCTTAATGTACAAAAACGAGAATCTGCTCGACGTGCATTAACTGGGCTTGAATTTTTTCATAGGTACACTTTAATCATCTTTTTCGCTCTAGATTTTAGTACCACTTTGCGATTGTTATTCAGTGTCACTGTGGTTATGATCCCTGCATAAATGAAACAGCTGAATGTAGAAGCCAAATCATGAACACTTGCTTGTTATGGATTAGTATGGCAATAATTAGACTCTCTTTTGGAAAACTGTCATTTGTCTGGTTACGACATTCATAATGGGGCTACTGGGAATGGCTTTGTCAAACTTTTTGGATCTCTCATTTCTGTAACAAGATAGGTTTCGTTTGAAGTTTTGGCTGTTTTGATGCATCCTAGTTGCTTGCTGGGTGTGGTAATTGGAAAATTTCTTTTTCTTTCTTGTCCGTTACAAATTGGCTGAACTTGCCTTATCTGTAGGTATCCATCACTGCACCAGTTCTTATTCAACGAGCTAAGAGTTGCAACAGAGCTTCTCAGCGACATGCCTTCAAATGATCGTTCCAACCTTGCAAAAGTTGTTCACCCAAGTCTTTGCCCTATGTTAATTCTTTTGTCTCGGCTCAAGCCTTCAACAATTGCAAGCGAAACTGGAGACACCCTGGACCCTTTCTTATTCATGTCATTCATTAGGAGGTGTTGTGTCCAAAGTAATTACAAAGTTCGTGTACTTGCATCAAGAGCTTTAACTGGACTGGTATCCAATGAGAAATTGCCAAGTGTCCTGCTCAATATTGCATCGGAATTACCTTGTGGAGAAAATCAGAATAACATGAATCATGACAATCGTGCCTCTTTTAATTCAATTCATGGAATGCTACTACAGTTAAGCTCTATTTTAGAAACCAATTGTCAGAATCTTGTTGATGTGACTAAGAAGGATCAGATAATCGGTGACCTATTTCAAGTTCTTGTTACACGTTCTTGGATAGGTAGACCGAAATTCTGCCCTTGTCCCACTGTTAACAGTTGTTTCTTAAGGGTGTTAGATAGCATGCTCAATAATGTGGCACCTTGCTCGAGAAGCAAAAACATTGCTCTTATTCGGAAGTTCCTTTGGGAGTTATCTTCAGAATGCTTGGAAGTAGAAGCTTATCAACGACTATTTTGTGACCCAACTTTAGAAAAGCTTCGCAAACGAGCCGCAATCTCCTACTTCAATTGTGTTTTCCCAGTATCTAAAGAAGAAGTGTCTGAAGAATGTTCCTTAGTATTACAAAATTGTCCTCCACCTGCCACTGAATTTTCAGTTGTGCCTGAAATAGAAAGTGCCTTCCTCAGATTCCAGCAAAGATTGGTACAATCTATGTCAGATGCATCTTATGAGGTTCGGGTTGCGACATTAAAATGGCTTCTTTTGTTTCTGAAAAAAACAGAATCTGGTAAGGGGACTAAGGATCAATCTAAGAATGGAATAAGCATCTTGCACTGGATCCGGACCGACCTTCAAACCGTACTTACGAAATGTTTAGTGGTGGAGAAGAACCACAAATGTACATTGTACATTCTAAGGATTCTATTTACTTGGAATTTGCTGCAGTTTCAAAAACAGGGGGGGCAACAATGCCAGGAAACTGTGTATCTTGGTAACATGGGTTTTGATTCAGTCTTGCAGTTTTGGAATAAATTGATTTCTATGTGCAAGCATACGAGACATGTGAAAACTCGAGTAGCCCTGATCTGTTGCCTGGGAATCTGTGTGAAACAAATTTCTGATATGTTATCACGCTTTCTTTTAATCGAGTTGGTGACAGATAAATCAGATGAATATGGGAAATTGATTCACATGTATGATTGTGTCGCCTTTTATGTTGGCCTAATTGGGAAACACAGTGATCCGTCAGAGCCTGTGAACATGAGAAGGGCAGCTTCAGAATCTTTGGTAGCATCTGGTTTATTGGATCAAGCTGAGGTTGGTGATTTTGTCCTCAATAATCAAATATCATCCAACGGCTTATCTTCATTCTTTGAACCGAAGAAATATGTTAGTATGTATGCGCACAAAATACTAGATGCCTGGTTTATTTGTATTAGACTTCTGGAGGATGAGGACGAGGAGTTACGAAGACGGCTAGCCTTAGATGTGCAGAAGTGCTTTTCTTCCGGAGAAAGCTTGTTCACTGCTTCTGTTCCATCACAAGTGGAGAAAGTGATTGAACTAAGTTTTGTGCATTTATCATCGAACTTTGGTAATTGGCTTGAGTATTTAAATTATATTTCCAAGTGGGTTTATGATGCAGCAAATTGTGTGGTATCCACGGGGGATCTTGTTAGACGTGTTTTCGATAAGGAGATTGATAATCATCATGAGGAGAAATTGTTGATTTGTCAGATTTGTTGTTCACATTTGGAGAAACTGTGTACCGATAAAATTCTGGTAGCTGAAAATTTGGACAAAGTTGGGGTTAGAGATTTCTTAGTCAGTTGGAGAACGAAATTTCGTTTCCAATTGATATCATTTGCCAATGATTACAGAATTATGCAGGGAGAAGTTGATTGGATTGGTAGTGTGGGGAACCATAAGGATGCATTTTTACCAGTATATGCAAATTTGCTCGGCTTCTATGCTCTCTCAAACAGCATTCACAAATCGAGTGAGTTTGCAGAGGGTAAGTCCCTACTTGCTGATGTTGTCGAGCTTGAAGAGATTATCAGTCCTTTTCTTAGGAACCCTATGATTTCAAACCTGTATTTGTTAATTATAAAGTTACATGAAAAATTTGCTGATCCTTCTAGCCATTTTATTCAGAAGGCTAGAGGAGCGGAGTCAGTTTGGGATGGTTTTGATCCCTACTTTTTACTTAGGTGAGAGAACTTTTGTACACTAGCATATTGGTCTCATTGGGTTGCGATAATATAATATTGATACTGTTTTTTATTCCTGTTACAAGGATTCGATGTATTAATCAACCTTGAGTTCAAGGTGAACTGCACTGTTTGTTGTTCCATAATCCCCAGATCGGAAAGATGGTGATCATTCAGCATTAAACCATAAGAACATCTGCGGGTCTTAACCCTCGGGCCCAATTTGTCGTGCTATTACAAAGCTTTAGCCAAGAGAACATTGGTATAGCTTGGGACTGAAATTCGACACTTTATTTAAGTCTTTTCCAAGTTAGTACCACATAGCCTGTGATAATAGATGTCTTGATCATATAGGCATGCACAGGTGATCTAGTGAGCTCAAACCGCCACCAACCTTTTGTATCAATTAATGTTTCAGTTTTCCACTTAGATATGACAATTTAATTTACTTAAAAAATAGCTTAAAATAAGTAAATGCCATAGGTTAAAATTGCTTGAAAACCAGAACAATAACAGGAATGGACTAACAAAGTCAGAGCTTGTTTCAACATCGAAATCTCAGTATGAAAAAAATCCTTCCATGGATAAAAAAGTTTTTAGACAGAAGCAGCACGCTCTACATATTAACTTAAAAATTACCATAAAACATATTTGTTCACAAGATATAGTATCTGACTGTCACGGTGTCACCTAATATATTGTTTCACCAAGAGGTTTGCAATGCTAAATAATGGCTCAGCCGCCATAAAACAAAACCTCAGAAGCAAGAAATACCAAGGGCTATCTATTCTTCTTCGTCACCATCTTCCCCATCCTCTTCACCATCATCATCTTGTTCATCAAAGTCGCCTTTTTCCTGAGAACATAGATTTACAAGATGTTACAAAACCATAGTTTGCAAGGTCATAGTGATTTTTTCCCATAAATATGAGGAAGTTCGGCAATTGTATCACATTTGGAAGTACAAAAATAAACACCAATGAAAAAACACACGCAGTAGGTTGATTTCCCAAAAGGACAGAAACTGTCCCGCATTGCACAGAATTTGAAAATGAACTAACCCAAACAAATTAACAAGAAAAATGAAGTTAGCCAACTATATTTTATTCAATTACCTCGTCATCATCTTCATCTCCATCAGAATCTTCCTCGTCAGCTTCCTGCATCATTGAAATAACAAAATTCGTTAAGCTCAAGGATTTGGCCACAAGTTATTTAGAGACAAGGTAAGAGAGAGAAAGATCACATTGTTAAAATATTTGAGAGGATTTGGCCACAAGTCCTCCTTAATAATTTCTGCCACCTGTAATTCCATAACAAAAGCCAAAAATTTTAAACAGGGAAACGAAAAGGGAAACATCATTCTAACGGGCAATCACCGTAAACACTGATATACAATATCGCACAAAAAGCAAAAATAAATTACCTCATCATTAAGCCCCTCAATTATATCTTTTTGTTGAGTCTCGCTGAACCAAGAAAAGAAACTGCAATAACAAGAATTATATAAGAGCCAGCAATTGGTAGCTTTAGTAAAGGGCCCTATATCAATCAATTATGGGCTTAAACAAGTGTATATAAAACTCCATGGGCACTTTTCCCTTACAAGCCTTTTTAAAAAAAAAAAAATTAAATTTTTTTTGCGAAGGACCGAAGGTGATATCTACCGATGGGGTTGCTACACTTGCATCACAATAATGTCAACAATATCAAGTAAAACTTAGCTTGTAGATGAGTATGAATCAAAAGAACCCAAACACTGACAACAATGGCATATTTCAAACTGAGCTGTTTACTGACCCTATTACTTATACATGGTGTGGTTGCCGTTAATTCTTTCAACTTGATTGCAGCAAAGCTTATGGCACATGTGGAAAACTCTTCCCAGCGTGTGTGCATATGTTCCACAAGCTTAATTATGTAAGAAGATATTAATAGTAAGAGAAGCTACCTGTCCTCAGAAGCCGGCCTTTTGTTTCCTTTTTTCTCATGATCGACACCATTTGCAGTACTCTTCCAATTGATGTTTGTGCCAGTAATTTTAGTTGTTCCCTCATCAAAGAATGTAAAGGACTTTGTCAGCTTCGTATCCTCAAAATAAGGATTAGGCTTAAAGTTCTGGAAAATAAACCAGTAAAAGGGTCAGCAACAAAATAATGATACTAACAAGCTAATAATTCCAAAATCCGTGCAGTATAAAATATTAGACAACTTTTCAAAAAAAAAAAAAAAGCCAACACGACTAAACAAGAAAATGGAACAATAACTTACAAATGTAATAGAGTATCCAAACTTCAAATCTTTGAAGTCCTCCACATCAAGTGAATCAAGGTACCTGAAGATCTATGCCAAGAGAAACTTCGTGAAGTTAAAGAAAATTAATCTAAAAAATGATTTTGAAAAGGAGAATAAGGGATTTTAGACCATAATGACCAGTTACATCAAAACAGATACTTTCTAAAAGATGCTATTATATAGCATGTGCCAAACCTTAGCATCTTCGTCACTCAGAAGATCGCCAAGGGCAGGATGACTCTGGAACTGTAAAAAAAATTTTACAAAATAGTAACTAAAAAAGCAATCAAGTAAAAAGAGCCACCGTTCATTTAAAAAGATAATGCACAACCAAAATGAATATGCTTTTAGTGGATTGCTTACAGCTGTCAACCAAAAGTCAGGAATGCTTTTTATTACTTCATCTCTTTTAGTATAGATAGGTCTGCGCTTCCCATTATACTTCTGCTCCACTGCCAGCACTTCCTCACTAGCTTCTTCGTTGATCTGTGGGAAACGGATGCCAAAATTTAGGCTACAAGAGGAAATAGTTGGTAAAACCTATTTCTGGATTTTATTTGCTCCGACTCAAAGAAGTTTAACTCACTCAAATTACATACCCTAATCAACCACTCTTAAATAATTAAGACTATGATGATCATGGGCACAGTTACGTTAATCAAATGCAAAACATGTTTTAACAATCCTTTTTGAAATTTAGTCTTGTTCGAGCGAATCCCAGACAATAGACTTGCAGTAAATACTCAAATATCAGAGCAATCTATGTACTTCAACAGTTCAACCAGTAACTCTTGAAGAAAGGCTACCTTTTTTCCGGCATCTAGACACAAGAACACAATAGAAAGGCACACATAGGTGCAGAAGTGCAGTTATGTCGATATTAAGGATGCAAGATAACTTAAACAAATCACACAAATGGACAAAATGAACAGCTAAAACAAGCAGCAGTGGAAGAGGAAACAAAACTAGAGAAAGCAAGTTGAGAAGCTTTAGTAATTTACGTCCAAAAGAAGCAGGAAAGGTTTTAACAAATGCGACACATGAAAAGAAACTATTATTCAAAGGTAGATTATGAGCTTACTTCATAACAAGAGACACTCGAGACCTTATCTGGAACATTTTAAAAGAGAACCTTCGGCCAATCTCATGATGGCATTTAAATGATAGACAATTTCATTAAAGGCATAATGACTCATTAATGAGAATCTTTTCTACCAAAACAAAGAAGCAAGCTTGTATATTGGAATTCTCTAACAAAGCAAACTTCACCTTGAGTTTGTAATGCTTTGCGCGTATGAAATATAACATAAACTAAGAACCGAATGAAATTTATCCGATGAAGTTGCATACTGTTAATTCCTCCATAACTAAGCAGCTGAAGCAACCCTCAAAGCGTAAAGGCATGATTGAGGTCAAGTTGCAGGAGTCAAAGAAAGACTTGGCATACACTACAGGATGTGTATAAGTTGCATAACTAGAAATAGGTTCCTAGATTGTCCTGAAGATTGATATATTAAATGTGTCATGAAAGTGGGAATGGGTTTGTAATTGTCGAGAAGATATTCTTCTTCTTCTCCAACCAAGCCTTGAGATCAAGAATTTGGGGTTGGTTAAGGAGCGCGTGCAATTGTGAAGAAGATCAATAATGTAATTCAGACCAGAATTGCTTTACAGTCATCAAGAAGCTAATTCTTTGATATTTTTACACATAAAAGAGTCGTGTGAGATGGAAATTCTCATGCACAATTTTCAATGAATGAAACAAGTGAGGTATTGAAATTAATTCCAAAGGGGTTCCAGTTTCAAAAGGAAAGTACCGATTATCTGTTGATTTGCATTTCTTGACTCTTGAAAAATGAGGTCAGAACAATGCATTCTAAAATTGAAAATAATGATGAGAACTAAATAAAACCTAGCATGTTCTTATTTTTACCAAAACTTTCAGCAGTTCTATGTCCTCCTCTGTGGTTCCTTCCAAACCAACCTGACGGTACCTCGATAGTAACAGACATAATTAGAGTGACAGAGTTCCAAATAATTAACATTCCAAGAAATCACCCCTCAAAAAGGTGACACAGCACAAGGAAATCAATGGAAGATAAGTAATTTATCCACTGAACAAAGCCCACAATTTCCATTCTCTATAAGTAAAAAATTAACACAATTGACAAAAAGAAGCACCACTACAAAGCAGCGATAGTAATAGGAAAGATAATAACTCATACTTCTTGATACATGGATATACAGACCCAAAGTTTGAACCCTAAATATGTAACAACAGTACAGCATAAATAACGTTCCATGACATAATTGAAGAAACAAATGCAACAAGAAAAGAGGAACTAAATAAAGATGGGTAACACACGGAACAAAGCCTGCAAAATCACATGCTCTAAAAGAAAGACACTTCTAGTAAAAGTAATTCATCTATGAAATAATCACCGACATAATTAACAAAGATTAATCACTAACTAGGTAATAGAACCAGTAATAAGAAAAGATAACAGCTCACAATTTCGATACAATGAGACAAAGACTGTAAATTCAAGACATGGGGTTATATATAACCAAAAAATTGGAAACCCATAAAAAACGTGCTAAAAGCTATACACTTACAAAATCAAAGAACCCATTTAACAAAGTAATATACTGAAGTAGAGACTAAATATTTTGAAACTTGGGTATGCATGTGCATACATACACCCAATTAGGGGCATTCCTACCATATCTATTCCATCAAAATTTTAAACTCTCTGTCTCAAACTGTAAGAGGATGGCGTATGGGGTATTCCCACACCAAGCCCCCAAACCTAAAAAAGAGCATTCAGGATGAAAAATATCCCTCTAGTACAAGGGGATCACTGTAGCAAACCCATTTTTTTAAGAATTCAAATATTATTAGATAGCTGGTGTGACCCTTTCCTAAAAGAGATTATTTTATATTCACCGTCGGTGAATAGATTCCATAGACCATCGCCTTGGATGAAAGACGTGCCCACTTCCATAAGTAAGGATAATCACAAATGCACATGTATCATTTATTCAAGCCTGTTGGGGAATTAAAATTACATATACCGTTGGTGTACTAGAATTGAATTCTTCCGAAATCTATCCCCTAGAAGTAGGATGGGGGCGATGCAGAATGCACAACAAAGTGCCAACTTCATTTGGAAGTAGCTTTAAGCAAAGAAACTAGCTTTTTTCAATCTCGGGAAAAAGCTAGAAACTTCCAACTTATTTAGGCAAAAACAATAAAATAAAATAAAACAGAATAGAACACGTGACCACTTAAGAAATGTCTCTCCTGCTTCATATTTTTCATTTGTTCCTGTTCTGAACACGAAATAGAGAGGGAGAGAGGTGAGAACTCCATGGGAGGTAAACTTAAAAGCTTAAAAATCATCTCCTAAACTTGCTAATTTGTTGAAAATAGTTACGGATTCGAGTTCTACGCAAGATTCTACATCTATCTATGTAAGTCTTGTTCAATTTCTCTTTCAATTAAAAATCCCTAATTCACGAGATATTGATGAACATCAAATTAAACTTCATATTCTTACTCCTCATGACAAGGAGATCATTTTATCACAAGTGTTTGATGTTATTTGACTCAATTGATAGATTAAATCAAGAGGGGTGTTCAACTAATTTTGGGGC
>MKEJ01089241.1:0-10098 GCA_001753735.1 Embelia ribes
GAAGAAAATGAGTAGACTTTGTCAGTCGGTCAACAATTACCCAAATAGCATCTGCACCACGCTGCTATCTAGGCAAACACATCACGAAGTCCATAGTTATGCACTCCCATTTCGACTCAAGGACTGCTAACAATCTAAGCAATCCGCTAGGATACATATGTTTGGTCTTCACTTGCTGACACAAACTCCGCAACGTCCTTTTTCATTTTGGGCTACCAAAATTGATGCACTAAGTCTTGGTATATTTTGGTACCCCCAGGATGCACTGCCAATCATGAGTGATGAGATTTGCACATAACCACCTCTCGAATAGAAGTAGGGATGAATGAACGACCCTGAAATAGAACTCTGCCATTCTCTACCAATACCCATTTGTCAAGTTCCAGCTCGCTAAGAATGCGAACACGGTACGCATCAGATTCATCATCCACACATTGACCTTCAACTACGTGAGTAATCAAAGTGGAGTGACCTCAATCGTATAAACAAAGCTCCAACCCCAACTTCTTCTACACATTCCAAGCCAAACTCATTCAACACACGCATCTTCTCCTATTCATCCGCTGCTAAAAATGCAAGAGTACACTTAGTCTTACGACTTAATGCATCCGCTACCGTATTGGCTTTATCAGGATGATACTCTAAATCAAAATTATATTGATCTAGATACTCCATCCACCTCCGCTAGCGCATATTCAAGTCACGTTGAGTAAACACTTACTTGAGTGATTTATGGTCAAAAAATACTTTGAATCTCTCACCATATAGATAATGCTGCTACACCTTCAAATCAAACACCATCACTCCAAGTTCGAGATCATGAGTCGGATAGTGCTTCTCATAAATCTTGAGTTACATCGACGCATAGACCACTACCTTTCCAAGTTGCATCAACACGCATCCCAACTATTCCTTCAATGCATCGCAATACACCGAGTAACCAAGCCCTCACTCCAGAATGATAAGAATAGAAGTTGAGGTTAGCAAATCCTTGAGTCGAAGAAAAGACTCCACGTACTTTGCGTTCCATTCAAGCCTCATGCCCTTACGAGTAAGCCTTGTCATTGGGGATGCCAAACGGGAAAAGTCCTTAATAAAGTGACGATAATACCCGGCTAACACCACAAAGCGACGAATTTTGAACACCAACTTAGGACTTTCCCAATTTGTCACGGCCTCAACTTTTGACGGATTAACACTACACCCCCCTTCCAATACCACATGGCCAAGAAATCGCACTTCTCATAGCCAAAATTCACATTTTGAGTTCGCAAAAAGTAGATGCTCTCGAATAGTAGGAAGTACAATGCAGAGATATTCTCGGTGTGCCTCTTCTGTAGGCGAATAACGACCGACGAACCCCAACCGCATACCGCATTACTACGCGATTCGCCGTTATAGCATTGTCACATGACTATGCACTACGCACTACACATATACATGTAATCCACGCAAACCATGCAATAATAATAATATTATTTACAATGCATAATATTATTATTAAAATGAAAAATTTATTCAAATTTTCCAGGACGTTACATGTATGATTAGTTGTTTGAAGATATGATATGAAAAATGTAGCATGTTTAGAAGTTGAATTGAATTACATTGTCATTGTATTGACATTTATTCATTGAAGTGGCTTTACAAGTATGTTGAACTAAAGTGGCATTTTTTATAAACGAGAAGTTTGGAAATGATTTTTCCTAAAGAATTTGTAAGTATTGAAAATGAAATTTTCAAAGAGAATTAAAGAGAAGAATTTTAAGTATATATGAAGGAGAAATGCTCAACTTTAAATTTGAAGTTTTGAAACTGAAATTTTCAAAGAGAAGTGAAGAGAATACTTTGAAGTATATATATATATGAAGGAGCGATGCTCAACTTACTATCGAAGCAAATAATAAAGTTTAATGAAGTTTGAACGCCTAAATTTTGAAGTTTTGCATATGATTATATTTGAAGGAAGTTTGCATTTTATTCATGGAAGTTGAGTCATTTTACATTTCTTTTCGGTATAAGTGTGGAATTTACTATGTTTTTAAAATAAGGCAGAGGGCTCGGCGCCCTACCGTGAAAGTTAGGAAACCTTATCAGTAATATAAAGTATAAAAGTTCCACGAGGGGAGCGATTTATAGTATAGGTTCATGAAAGAACCTAGTTTTAGAAGTAAATGAAGTTAGACACTAGTCTCAAATTTTTAGACGTTTAAATCTTGTAGTGAAGTCGAAGTCATGTTGCATTACATTGAAGTTGCATTGCATTCATTCTTACATGTGGCATGTTTACATCTTATGTCACCGCATAACATCACATGTATCATATTATTTAGTAGACTAACTAGTGCAACTTTTCTTTTCCATTTTGCATCAAAATATTGTTGTAGGTGCGGAGGTTAGCCAGAGGCATCAATGAGATGGCTTAATGAGGCTTGTACATATTTTTTAAGATGAATTTATTGGAAGATATTTTTGTATTGGCCACATTCATGTTATTTATATTGGCTATAGAAGTAATGCAGTAATTTTTATTTTGAAGTATAAGGATGTTGTAGAAGGTAGCCTTTTTAATTACACTTTGTTATAGCCCTTGAGGTTGTTTAGGCTTGAACAAAATTGTAATATACCATATGTAGACTCGAGGGTCGTATACATTATATTTTGTTCAAGCATGTAGCTTGATTGGTGTTGCAAACATGGTGTTTACTTATAAATTGATATGCATGACTATCTATAATTTTCATGAGTACTCTAATGAAGATTATATTGTAGAATGAGAAGTGAAAGAAGTGTTGTAGAAGTGAATCCCATTTTTATTTTCATTCTTTGAAACAATATATTTTTCGTTTCCTTTTCTTTAAAAATGGATCAGTTCGCAATCTCAGGTTTTATGAGATTCGGGGCGTGACAACTTCTCCTGATCCTAAGCTTTTCGGGTTTTCTCAGAGCTCGGGTCGTCACAACTATGCCCATCGGGATGTGAATATGGTCTTCTGGTCTACTATGCATGGTGTCCCGCTTGAAATCAAGCCTTCTGATTGCTTGAGCTCCAATTCTCCCGAAACACTCCACTCTTCCTAGCTCCAAGCTTACCTAAAAGACCATGCAACAATCTCCAGTACATAAGAAACTTATATGAAAAGGCAACTATAGAATACTAAATATAAGGAGAGAAAAACTGGCATTAATTGTGTAGCTTTTATCTAAGGATTGTATTTGGTATTGACAGTACTCTTGTATTTGGAGAGCATTCCTATACTATTTACACTAGAGGTGTACGGATCGGATCGGTTCCACCTTCATTGCTAGACATACCCAACTTTGAATAGTCCTGGATTTTTGGAACCGCAACTAGCTTTCTCAAGTTTGATTCTGTTCAAATCGGTTCCTCTACAGTTCAGATCGAATTCGGTCCGATTATCGATTCCTTAAGCATTTAACAATCATTAACGACTTGGTCCCATGACCAATTTTATCAAGTTATTCAATTTTAATTAGGTAACTAGATTATATATCCTATACTAAAATTTGACAATAGTTCCTTAGTTAACAAAAAAATCAAACTAATTAGTAAGATACAAAAACTGTGTTATACTTAATGTAAATTATATGGCAAACTTTGCTCATATGTATGCATTACAATAAGATCGTGACCATGATATTGTAACTAATATTGAACATATAGTTTAGGATGATGTATTATATCACAACATTTTACCTTCTCACGATAGAGAAACTGTAAGAAAATATCTACAAGATTAAAAATTGAGTACAAATGAAAGTATAATCATGCAACAATGAAGTTGCAAAATTTAGTTGTATTACCAATTCATTGGAAACAATTACATGTAGTATATAATATAAAGATTAACAAGTATTATGCTACTATGTAATTTGGAGAATTGATTATTTGTTATATTCCGGAAATACGTATAAATTTTTCGTTAATATAAATAATACATTAAGAGTTATAATGTATCAATTATGTTAGATCTGTTGTGACTTGTGTTGTATACTTAGAAATAATTTCTAAGTTGTTTATATATGTTTAATGTGTAATTATAGATTAATTGTGATGTGTGTCATAGATTAAGCTTAAACATTTCATTATAGTATTAGAATAATGATAATTAAGCTTAATGATGATTAGTATAAGTTATAATAACATTTTATGTTATTATATATTATAAATCAAAATTTAGTCAACCTCAGTAGGCTTGACAAAAGCAGAGCGTACAACTGCCGCCTACCGCCGGACAAGGTGTCGGACATAGTATTACAAGGAATCAACTTTGGGGCCAAAATATGAAAATTTTGTAGGAAATTAGGCTGCCATATGGTCACCCGATTGGTGCCCACCGACAGGTAGGGGTTGGACACCCGACTCAAGGTCATCGGACATTCAAAATCGTGGGATTTTGTTTTTGGTCTTATCTTCTTAAGTTGAGAACTCAAAAAGCATTTTACTACTTCTACAACTCGTGATATAGAGATAGAGAGAGAGAGTTGGGGAGTGGTGATTTTGAAACTTTGATCTTCGTCTCGAGGTTTCATCTATTTCAGGACATCGTTTTCAAAAATAAAGTTGAAAATCTAGTTCCTTATTACGAGATAGTCAATTTGACATAAGTCTGTTTCATTCCTTACTCGTTCATCTTGTCTTGAAAATTGTGCCAATCTTGTCTTTCGGAACAATGTTGAAAAATTGCTTAGCATACATCATTTTTATATCTAGGTTCGACCTTATTCGAACAACAGACCGAGATCATTTTAGGGCTTGTGTAAAGGGCCTTTTTATGTTTGGAGTCTCGTGTCTGATCGTGGTTTAATTGGGGCTTATAAGGTACAAGTAGATTACGAATAACAACTTAAATTTAATCTCATGTATGTATTTGACATGTGTTACATGTCTTGGTATTTTGTGAATAGTTATATGCTTGGATTATGTGTTTGGCTTAATGTATGATAAGTTGTATTTGGTTTCGTGATTGTGATGCCTATAAAATGGTTTTAAAAAAATAGGCTTTGAATTTGCGAAACTTAATTTCGATATATCAAATTTGTTAAATATCGTAACTTGTTGTGTTATGTTTCCTATTATACCTTTGTGGCATACATCAAATATGCATTTCAGGACTTAAACAAAGTATAATATATCAGCATTGGAAGTCATTATATTCAGGTTCATATTTGTGTCTTTTGATTTCTTTTCAGGACATAGTATCTCCATTTAAAAACTTTGTGATTGTGTTAAGGGGAAGACCTAGTGCCTTACTGTGTGAATCGGGAAAACTTTGCAAGGAGTAACTTGACAGCTCAGAGTATTAGTAGCACTTACAAGTCGAACCTATGATTTCATGTTGTACCGAGAGTGCATCGAATTTTATGATTGGGCGATTCCCATTTTCATACCTTTGTGAGATATTGTCCCAACTTTTAGGATACGTGTTTGCATCGGGGTTTGTGATTTGTGTTAGAGTCTATGAATTGTGTCGAGGTTTGTGTAAACGATTTATATGTCATTATACATTCACATTACTTGAGTATATTACCAACATATTTTCAAGTTGTTCGCATGATAATTGTGATTTTGTAGATTATGTTTATGTAAATAAGCGTGTTATTCATTTCGACCACATCGTAGTTTCTTATTGAGCTTGTTGATTGGTAATTTGATTTGTAGTTTTCCATTTTGTATTGTTCTACTATCTATTGCGTTGCAGGTTTCAATGCAAATGCTGGACATACGTGAATGCTCGAAGCTATATGTGAAGACTAGTATTTTTGTAGTGTTAAAGTTTCAATAGAATGTCAATGTAGCATATTATATTGTAGTCTCAACACTAGATATGTTATACTTTCAGAATCATAATATATTTGTAAATATTTTTGACGAGCAAAATACTTGCTTTGGGTATTGTAGACTCAAGAAGTTTACACTTTTGTGGCTATTGTATATTTATATAATAAAGTTGTGATTTGTGAATTGGTATGCACAAAACTTTGATTATGCAATATTTAGGAATATATGTGTGTTTTGGAAATAAAAAGATGTGATTGTGTATTTTATTATTTATTTTGTAACTTTATGGCTCATGTTTCTGGGTTTTTTTGGAATTCGGGGCACTACAGATTGATATTAGAGCTAACCGGATTACGTAAACCTATGTGGCTTTTGGGTAGGAGTCATAGTTAGGTTGGGATTGTGTTTGTGAATGGGGTAATTAATGGTTGCTAGTTGTATTCCTAATATGATATATGCTTTATAAAGATATATCTAATTTGTGAATTGTAGCCTAACAATGTTCTTATCTTCATGATTTGAGGTTAGTATGGCACACCATAGTGGACAATGAGGTGGAGGACGTCGAGGGGGTGAACATCAGGGTGGAAGAGGATGTAGATGTAGAGTTGGGGGCTTGTGTAAAAGATGAAGCTCTACAAATACGTACGGGAGAGCAAACTATGGCTGACGTAGATGAGGCAAAATAATATTCCTCAACTTGAGGGGATGACGAGCGAGGAGAGCAGCAAAGAGGCTCATAAACCTCGATCTCAGCCTCCGAGAAGTGATCATCCTCGCTTTGGTGAGGATATGGTTAGGGCAACGGAAGAGGCATTTCAATGCATGTCGAAGGGTACCAGAGAGGAAAGGGATGTGAGTTTTGAGACTTGAGTATCAATATCTCATAAACAATATAGGCAGATGGATCCTCCAGTCTTTCTGGGTAAAATTGATCCCATTCTAGCTGAACAATGGATTCAAGAGATTGAATGCATCTTCGATTCACTTCAGATGAAGGATGATGATCTGCAGTTGGCAATAATACCATTTTATTTATGCAACAAGGCTGCTATCTAATGGAAAAGTACAGTCGATATGTATAGGCAAGACAACCTTACTTGGGAAGCCTTTTGAGAACTTTTTATGGATACGTTCTTTCTCGATACTCTTCAGGAAGGAAAGAGAATGGATTTTCCCAATTGGTGCAAAGGAATGCGTTGGTATACGAGTACCAAATGAAGTTTACTCAACTTTCTCGTTACGCACTGGAGCTCATTTTACTGAGAAGCTCCAGTGTCATAAGTTTGTTGGGGGTTTACGCCCATCTATTCAGATTCCCATGGCTTCGGGACTTCATAAGACCTATGCAAATTGTGTTAATATGGCTATGAAGTGTGAAACTAGTTTGTTGATAAGACAACGTCTTACGGAGGCACGTTTGGATTCACGACCTCCTAGGTCTTCGGGCCAACACTTGGGTGGATCTTCAGTTCGTGATTCGGGGAATTGTATTGGTGATTGTGATTGTGTTGGCGGTAACTTGAGTGGAGGAAGTTCAAGCGTTAGTGTTCGGGGTGGTAATAAGAAGAGGTTGCA
This sequence comes from Embelia ribes, assembly GCA_001753735.1. Taxonomy (NCBI): domain Eukaryota; kingdom Viridiplantae; phylum Streptophyta; class Magnoliopsida; order Ericales; family Primulaceae; genus Embelia; species Embelia ribes. Next base: position 7,382 of record MKEJ01089241.1, read on the forward strand.
TGAGGCCTTTTCTACTTCTTCTCATGGGCCTGTTCAGTCCGCTACTCCTATTTCTTCGGGCTCAACTGTTTAAGGTCTGATGTGTTTCAATTGTGGCCAGCAAGGTTACCTATCTACTGAGTGTCCTTAGCCTATGGTGTGTCTTCTTTATTTCCGCAGGCTTTTTGTTGTAGTTGTGGTAACAAGGGTTATATACGAAATCGGTGTCCCGAGAGTTTTGTTATTCCTGGTAGCTCTCATGGGCCTACTCAGTTTTCGGCTCCTTCGGTAGCGGGTTCTCGACTACCACATTTAGCACCTACTTTTTCTTTCCATCAGGGTAGAGGGACTTCCCGAGGTGGATATCAGGGTGCAAGATCTTCTCGAGGTGGTTATTTGGGGAATGTTACTCGTGGTGGTTATCAGTAGGGTCAGATGTTGCAGATGCACACCTATGCTATGCCAGAGGCTCCAGATGTGGCTGAACCCTCTGTTGTGCGAGGTATTATTCCCTTTCTATCCAATTGGGCATATATCTTGTTTGACAATGGTGAATTTAGATCTTTCATTGCATCTCGATTTGCATCCATGCTAGAATTACCTATTGAATATCTAGATGATCCTATCTTTGTGGATACTCCTAGAGAGTTTATGTTTTGTGTCGATAAGGTTGTTCGTAATCATTTCTGATCATGTATTTGTGTTCGATTTTATGATATTTGAAATGTTGGTTTCTGATGTGATTATTGGCATGGATTGGTTGATGCACTTCCATGCCAATATTGATTATGAAAGGAGAAGGATTACGATGCAAACTTCTAAGGGAATTGGTGTTTATTATTAGGGGGAACGAGGTTATTCTTTTTTGCATTTGAGGCATTCACGGTTTAGCTTGACTTGTATGCTTACTAGCTTGTCGTTGTCTGAAAAGGTTAATCCCGTAATGGAATTTCCTCCAGTTGTTTGTGATTTTCCTGATTTATTTCCAGATGACATTTGTGGCCTCCCTCCCAAAAGGGAAGTAGAGTTTTTTATTGATTTAATACCGGGAACAAAACAAATTTCTATCGCTCCTTATCGTTTAGCTCCTACCGATATAGAAGAGCTACAAGTTCAAGTGATTGAATTGTAGAATAAGGGTTTCATTCAACCGAATTCGTCACCTTGGGACGTTCGGGCCTTATTTGTGCCAAAGAAAGATGGGATAACGTGCATGTGCATTGATTATTGAAAACTGAATACTGAACTATTAAGAACAAATACCATTTGCCAAGGATTGATGATCTCTTCGTTCAACTTTCGGATTCGAGGTTCTTTTCAAAGATTGATTTGCGTACTGGCTATCATCAACTGAGGGTTTGGAAAGAAGACATTCCGAAAACTACATTCCATACTCTTTACGGATATTATGAATTCTTGTGATGCCTTTTAGTCTTACGAATTCCCCCATGGTATTTATGAACTTGATGAATCGGATATCTATCCATATGTTGATTGTTTTGTGGTCATATTTATAGATGATGTTCTTGTGTATCTGCCTTCTGAGGAGGTTTATTAAGAACACCTTCCTGTTGTATTATCTGTTCTATGGGAACATCATCGGCTTTATGCCACATACTTAAAATGTGAATTCTAATTATCGAAAATTCTATTCCTTGGGCATGTCGTGTCCGAAAAAGGCATTTCTGTGGTTCCATCTAAAATCAAAGCTGTTACCAATTGGGAACGACCAAAATCTGTATTTGAGATTCGAAGTTTCTTAGGGCTTGTGGGCTATTATCGTTGATTTGTGCAAGATTTTTCTTGCTTAGCAACCCCTATGACATGGTTACTTGCAAGGGCGTGAAGTTTGAGTGGAACTTTCAATGCTAGGAGTCCTTCCTTTGTTTGAAAACTTTGCTAACCTCGGCTCCTATTCTTGTATTCTGGAGCGAGGCATCGGGTATACGGTTTATTGTGATGCTTCCAAGGATGGGTTGGGATGTGTTCTTATGCAACTCGGGAAAGTGGTTGCATATACTTCTCGGCACTTAAAAGTGCATGAGGAAAATAATCATGCACATAATTTAGAGCTCGGTACCATGGTGTTTGTGCTAAAGTGTTGGCAACACTACCTTCATAGCGAAATGTTTGAAGTGTTCTCAAACTATAAGTCTCTTAAATACGTATTCACTTAATAAGACTTAAATATGAGGCAAAGGCATTGGATGTAAAATCTCGAGCAATACAACTTTGATCTTGAGTATCATCTAGGTAAGGCGAAAGTTGTGGCAGATACTTTAAGTTGGAAAACTCATTGTACCATCGCTTGCCTTGTGGTGGACGAATGGGAAATGCTTCGGATTTTTAATGAGTTTGGGTTATAAATTGTGGAATTAGGTGGTCGGGTTTCATTATTTTAGGTAGTTGTTCAACTAGCTTTGATTTCTCATGTGATTAAAGCTAAACTTTGTGATGAAGATTCTGATGCATATTGAGTTCGTGTCCTTAGTGAACACGGTCTTGATAGATGAACTATCACTAAAGATGGAGGTTTGCATTTTTAACATCGTTTGTTTGTTCTTCTTTCTATTCGTGATGATGTTCTATGAGAATCTCATCATTATCTATTGAATGTACATCCCGGTGGTACCAAGATGTTTCACGACATCTCGCGGTATTTCTAGTTGTCGAAGATGAATAAAGACATGGCTGATTTAGTTTCTTGGTGCTTGACTTGTCAACAAGTTAAAGCAAAA
>MKEJ01089245.1:0-16680 GCA_001753735.1 Embelia ribes
CCAGAGGTCGTCGAGATTGTTATTGATGATGTTGTGGCGCTTCTGAAAGGGAAATCGACTCCGGTTTCTCCTCGTTCACCAAACATGGAGAAACAAGCAAGGAACTCATCCGGGCGCCATTCGAGCGGTTGAGTGAAGAAGTAAACAAAAACTCTCGAGGGAATATATATATATAAATAGTTTATATATCGAAAGCGGGTTCGCATTGCATAATGTTTTGTGTACGGTTTAGTTATTGAGAATAGGCGTACTAATTGATAAAGATATGAGGAGGTGTATATGGAGAATGGAGCTTATCCATAGCCTTATGCTCATAAATTATACTGTATTTTTTAGTTTCTATTTTATAGACCCACTCTATTCTGGCATTCGCCTTGGCATTGGTCTTGTAGTTAGTATTTCAACAATGAAAAGCTTTAAAAAGTTTTTTTTTTTTTTTTCAGTGAATAAAAAAGGAATGGATGAAGTCTAGATAACAAAATGTTTGGAGAAATTAAATTCAAAATGTTCAAACCTCTTCAAGCCAGCTAAAATCTTGCATATGCATCACTATGTATCAATACAAAGATGCTTAGCACAAGAGAGTTCCTTATTTCTCAAATACAAATCAAATAATTGACAACATTTCCTCCCCCAAAAGAGCTAACAAATTGACTTGCAATCATAATTAGGCGAAAAAAGCTATAACCTCAATCGACCCATAAGAATCACACCACTTTTTTGGACTCATTGTCGAGGGGATCACGGAGAGTTCCAAACATCCAGTCCATCCATATCGTGAAGTGTCCGTAGTTATGTCTGTAAGTAATGTGGTGGACGGTGTGGTAGCCCGCACCCATCACGGGCCACAGCTTCGCATGTATGCAATCATGTATATTTGCTGTCCATACGGCTTCGAAGCATACAAGGAACAAATGCATTTTCAAATGAATCGGGACAATGAAGAGCGCGATAACATGCGGTAGAGCCTGTAAAATCCCATCCAAAGGGTGGAAAGCCAAACCTGGGTACGAAAAAATTTGCATTTGAGCAAGTTCTCGGGTTCAATCAATGACGACTACTTATATATGTTCAAACAACGGAAGCACTATATGGATACATAAACCTTACTAAAAACACAAACACAATCAATAAGCAAAACAAAAGATATTGCTCCTTAGGTATGCTGAAGATGTACAAAGGAGTACTACAAGACTCTATTTATAAGGTATTGATCAAGTATATATATTAACCAAGTGAGAACTATGAGGCATTTGTTGCTTAGGATTGTGCTAGATTGCACTCGACTAAAAGTCATTTGGGATTTTCAATTAATAGGGGACTAATATATCCCGAGGGGAATGATCACCAAAATTGTCAAGAGTTCAAGTTTAAGATGTATATGTTCATATAATTGTAAAATTTAATCACAAGACAAACGTTTTAAATAACGGCGGCGGCTGCTGTAATGACAACGGAGATAATTTAACGATTTTGGACCGTAACGACCATAGCGTAACGATAGCGAAAATCGGAGTCACGAATTTTGTTCATCTTTACGTATTTTTTTTAGTGTAATGATAACAATAACGGTGGTGGTGTAGGCTGAAACATGTTGGATCTGTTGTATCAATAATAAATAAAATTGGCACAGTAATAATTTATGAGATAATTAAATAATCAACACAAAGTTGGAAAAAAAAAAATTATTTGATTAATTACAACTTTGAAACACTTACAATACTCTATAAAATTACCACTAATGCAAATGCAAGAACTTGCTTGGATTTAATCCCAGACGAGATAAAAGTTTAACCGTATCTTCTTAAACTCAATCTGTCCATCAGCCAACTTGCTTCTAACCTATAAGGATAATGGATTCCCAAGATACAATGTATGCTCGTTCCATCCCGATGGGAGCTGCAATCGAGGCGCCTGATCGAACCTTTCGTGATGCGATACTCTCTAGGACTATCTATACGATTCATGCATTATACATGCATGGCATAATTGGTTCCAACATATGTGTGTAATGTACATGTACAAAAATTAATTTGTATACATGTATGTAGATGTAAATGTATGTACATGAATGAAAATTCACCCAAATACATGTATATCTATGTACATGTATGTACATAACCATTAATATACATTTAATCATCAAAATACATGCACACACATTCACCAATACATTTGTACATACACAAACCGCGCACACTCAATATTTATACACCCGTGACGAGCACAAGTCGAACCATGCATCATTTTAAGGTCAATTTCATTCACACCAATTTATAATTTTGACATTGTAAATAATACATCTCGTACCCGAAAACATTCAAAATTATTAAGTGACAAGGCTTAACAATTTTTCTCTCATAATATTTATGAAAAAAATCTAAATTTTCAACAAAATCATTACATAACAGAATAACGTCGTGATAACTAGCTGAAGATATTTAAAATCGTGTGTGAGATTGATAATCCGAGTCTGGAAAGAACGATTGCACAGTAGTTAGGAGGCCACGTGGGGTATTTTGTACACTCAAAACATGGCCCCGAATTGATTTTATTAATGATTATATGATATTTTCGTGTTTTGGCAAAAGTCGCACCATCAAATCGTGGGGCAACCAAAGCTAGTACAAAAATAGTACTCTAATAGCCCTCACGAAGAAAAGGCCACCAAAAGGCCACAAAACCATGAGAAAAGCTAAAAATAAACAGGCTGATGTTGACCGTAAAAGCTACACTATTTTCAATCAAAATTAATTGGAAATAGGAATTTTTTGGACAAAAATTTGAATAAACTTACCAGCAAAAGGGGAAAGAGTATTTTGCTTGTTGTAGATGTGATGAATAGCATGGAGATACTTGTAGAGAGGCTTAATATCATGCAGCTCCCTATGCATCCAATAAATCCCAAACTCGACAATTAGAAGATATATTAGTAGATAGAAAATGTACGCAGGCCACGTGACGTCGGTTGCTCTCGGAAAACACTTAGTCCACCCGTTTTCGACCATATATTCGGAGACCGTAGGGAGAGCCGTGTACCATGGCATGGACTTCATAGCTACATATATTTGTAATAGCATTGCCTTTGTTGATGGTATGGCATCTGCAGTAAAACATGATGGTTAAATTTTGAAAAAAACATGTTATATCACATCCATCGGAACAAATTTCAAGCGAAAGCTAGGTTTGAGTGGAAAGAAATTTAGGGGGAAAAAATTTCTAATTTGGTGCAAGTATTATATTTTTATGCTTTTATTTATTTTATTTTTTAATTTTTTGAAAAATTGCTTAGAATCTGCTTAATTGCGATTCCAGTTTTAAGAATAAATAAAAAGAAGTAAATTAAATATTTGAGTTGGTAAATTGTAATTTCTCCTTTTTCTTTTTCTTTTTTTTTTTTTTATGTCCCAATATGAATCTTCCCACTGGACCAGAGCAACAATGAAAAGGAAAAAAGAAAAAGAGAGAAACAGTCAAATTAAACATGCAGGACCTGCCATAATGATTATTCTCAATTCAACGAAGAAACCAAATACATAAAGTACCATAAAACTAAAAAAAATAAAAATATTGCTAAAAGCGAATTGTTTTGTTTGGTTGTATCTTATAAAGACAAAAAATTATTTTTTAAATTCAAGTAGAAAAATATACTTATGAGTAATACTTATAAATAGTATATGTATTTGGTTAAAAAAAATTAATTTTTTGTTTTGGAAGGCGTAAAAAATAAATAGTAGTGTAAAGTATAAAAGAAATATAATTTTAAAAAAATGTATAAAAACATTTATTTATAAAGAAGTATATTTTTATCCCTCAAAAGTATAATAAGTAATTTTTTTAATCCGCCAAAATATATTTTAATTTTAAGTTAGATTTTTTTTTTAATCTGTCAAAACATATTTTAATTTTAAGTGAAAAAAATAAAGTATTTAATTTAGCTCAGCATCTTACCAAACAAGCCCAATATATATAGGGCCCTTTTCGCTAAGGAGGGTGTTAATAAATTCTTCGTGGATAAGAGATACATCGGCTCTCAATTATTAATACCGTTCTTGCTCTTGTGGCTCTTGTGGTTTTTCCAATTACAAGTCCCAATCTAAAGTGATACAAAGTTTTGTTTTATATGAGAAAGTTCAAATAAGTGAGAAAAATCGCTTTCTGGTAAAAAAAAATTCACACATGTAGTTTTATTTGTTGAAATAATTTTTTTACGATATTTAGCTCCTGTTGATAATTTTCTACAAAGTTCAACTAATTAAACAAACAATTGCATCTAAGATGTCTCTCAACGCCAAGAGGTAACATGCAAATTTCACTCAATCAATAATATTAAAAGTGAAAAAAAAAATTAAAAGAAAAAATTCAAAAGGAGAAAAAGATCAAACATTAGGAGTATATATAAGCTAACATATATATATGTATGTATGTATGTATGTATGTATGTATGTATACCTTTAGGAAGATAAACATTGTGTTTAAGATAATAGATGTAGAAGCACCAAAGGAACCCAGAAACAAAGTAAATAAGATTGGCACCAATGTAGTTCCTCAGCCACGTCCGCAGCACGTGCGGGAGTGGGTCCCACAACCCATCCGGCAGGAAAGCCCCCAGGATGGCCCGGTTAAGCACCGCCGAGTCCTCCGCAAAGAGCCCTAACTGGTGGTCCATCGTAGGCGGAGGGCGGCGGCGCAGGAGGCGGCTCCTGGCGAGACAGAGAGAGAGAGAGAGAGAGGAGGCCGACGCACGCGTGGGGAAAGAGTTATGCTATATACAGAGAGAGAGGATTTATTGTTTATTGCCATTTTAAGAGATATATATCTATCTATATCTATATCTACATAATATAAATATCAAAAGTAAAATGAAATTATGGTTTATGGTTTATTGCTTTATCTTTGTCTATCATATTAAATATTTTGATTTAAGTTATTTTCATTCTATTAGGTGAAATAGAATAACCCGATTGAAATGTAATGATCATACGTCTGTATTGTATTGTATGTCCCCTAATAGGTCTCATTATTCTCCTCATTCCCGGAAGTCTATGACTTTTCATAGCTTCGGATGTATAATATTTAATGTATTTTAATTTTTTTATAAAAGTAAAAGTAGTAATTTCTTCATCCTATTTTAATAGTTCCATTAATGTTGCTTTAAGCCTTTTTTGTTGAAGTGGTTTAAATAGTTTAAAAAAACATAATTAATGCTGATAATATTAGTCTATTTACCATTATACCCCCAATTACTACTATTACTACTACTACAACATTTTTCCAAAATAATACAATAGTAGTACTTCCTTTGTCCCATTTTAATAGATTCGTTTTAATTTTTTACACAGTTTAAGAAAATATAATTAATGTTGATAAAATCGAAGAAAGTATTAGTCTCTTTACCATTCTACCCCTAATTAATACTATTATTACATTTTTCCAAAATAGTACAATAGTAGTATTATTTTTAATTTGAGAATTAAAGGGCTGGTTTTGCATGGGGCATATGAAAAAAAAATTATATGTATCATGTGTGTGTTGTCCATATACATAGTGGGTAAAGAATGAAGTTAGACACTATAAATGTTAGAAACATTTTCAATTTGAAGCCAATTTTAAATTATTATAAGTAAAATAATATATTTTTTTTTAATTAAAATTTCAACTTGGAGCCTAAAAAATTCCCCAAAAAATTATTCAAATTTTGGATTGGGCCATTATAAAAATGAGCATTCACAATAAATCTAATCACACTAAAATGAATAATTATACACAATATTTTTATTAATTTAAATCAATATCTAGGAGAACCATTTCACATGGAAAATTTGTCTCCGTCTCTATCCCTAATTGATTTGAATCAATATCCACAAGTTCATGGATTTGATCTACGGATATATAACAATCCTCATTCGGTGGAGCATTTAGATCAATAAGTGGTTTTCCATTCCTATATAAATCACAATATGTAATATTTCCATCGGGCAAATTTTTCTCCTCTTGCTTCAAGCTATTACCCGTTTTCTCCAAATTGTTGTCATTTTGATAAGAATTTGTAAAAATAGAGTGAAGTTTGAGTTTAAAATAATGTGTGAAAAAATTATAATGTAGAATTGTGTTGAATATAGTGTAGTTAATCGAAAAACTCTTGGCCTACCTAATCTATACTAGTATTTGAATAAACTTTACTATCTCATTCTCTATGTAAACTAGAAAAAAGAAATGCAATTAATAAGCGTATTTTAGTAAACTAATACTCCACTTAAATTCTCAAAAGAGAAACGGGACTATATTTTGGGACAAAAAAAAGTTGAAACGGACCTATTAAAATTGGATAGATGGAGTAATATTTTTATGCACTAGCAGCTATCACAGAGGCAATGATTGGGCACATTTGGTGGTGACAACAAACAGAACTACTTGCGAGTATCTCGAGCTTGACTCGATAACCATTGGGTTTGAACTTGACTCGTGAATTAAACGAGTAGGACACAATTACGTTAATATACTCGATTTGAATACTCGAGTAATGATCTACTCGATTCATTAGCTCGCGAGTAACTCGAAAAATATGTATGTATATATGTGTGTGTATAAGTTAAAAATAAATTTTTTTATTGCATGCCATTATCAAGATTTGACCCTTACTTGTTTAATAACATGAAAAAATACTTTACCCTAAGTAATCAATTTTATTATTTCAATATAATATATAAATTGTATTTTAAAATAATTTATCGAACATTTATCAAATCTAGTTGATTATTTGATTCTCTTTATCGAGTGGATTTTGGACATAACAATGAAATTTGAGTCAATTAAAGTAATACTCGGTTAGAGAAATACTCGACTCGATTAAGGTAATACTCGGCTCGACTCAATTCATGCTCGATCAAGCAATACACGGCTTGGCTCGGCTCAACTAGACTCGTACAAATCATCTAAATGAATCATGCTCGATTAGAGTAATACTCAGCTTAACTCGACTCGTTTCCACCCCTATATTTATATTAAAATATTATCGCTAAAAATAGGAGTGAATTTTTAATTAAATCGTTGTTGGTGTGTAATTATCGATGGATGAAATGTAATTATCGATGGATAAAATAGCCTGACCAAGACAAGGTGCAATTGGAAACCTTTTTTTTTTTTTTTGCCTAGTTTAAGATTTTATTTTAAAAAAAAACAAATTATTAACAACCTCCATGGAGCGAAGAAACCCAAAATACAAAAGAGTCCAAGAATACAAAACAAAAAAATAAAATCTTAATCAACCTCCAGAGAGCGAAGAAACCCAAAATACAAAAGAGTCCAAGAATACAAAACAAAAAAATAAAATCTTAATCAACCTCCGGAAAGCGAAGAAACCCAAAATACAAAAGAGTCCGAGAATACAAAATACAATACAGAAAAATTCAAAATTAAACAAAACTATTTAGAGTATCTAAAATTATAAAAGCCCACTCTATCCAGTTTGAAAGCACCAATAACAACTCTACACATAGAAATCGAAGAAGAGAAAGAAGATTAGTGACCAGAATCTCCCAATTTGGCAAGACAATCCACTACTTGCTTTTCTTCTCTGAATTGGTGCTTGACATCAATTTTGTAATTATATGTATAATCTAAGCCCAGTCTATTATTTGTAAAAACAAAAAAAAAAAAACAAAAAACATAGAGTTATTTAATAGTATTTGATTATTTTAATACAGTGGTTTTCTATTTTCCCCACATTTTTAAAATTGTGTTTCATAGTTTCTTTTTCATACAGTTTCTATCTTCCGTTTCCATTTGTGTCAACTATGGTATCTACCATTCTAATGTACTAGAAGAATCACACTTGTATTTCACATAGTGTCTTTCTTGATAAAGTAACAATTTGGTTGTTTTTATTATTTTATGAATAAAATAACGATTGATTTTTTTATTATATTTTAACTTGCAATTTTCATCGTTGTTATAATTATTATTATTGTTGTAAGATCCTTTTGAACACTTCAAAATTATAGATATATAATAAATAAGATACTTTAAAATATAATCATAATTAATTATAAACAAATTTAAAGAAACTAAAAAATTATGTGTAGCATATCCATTGTCCACTTGGAAGACGGTTGTCACAATGTCAATTCCTATATTTTATAATTTTTGTGATAAATTTTTGGCAATCTCATATTCTTGATTCATATTTATTTTTCTATGCACACACTTAAAATACGAGTTTGCAAATAAAAGCCACTTTTTATTTTAGGACATTAAAAAAATCCATAAAATAATTTTATACTTGAACGTAAAAAAAATTAATTTATATAACACATATATAGGTCGCTTATCTTTTTTTGAAAAATATTTTGGACTTCAAAATATAAATTTAATGTTAATTTATGATATTTTGTTAGTAGAATAAGGTATTTAAGGCCTTAACAGTCTTCAGTTTAACAAATTACTTATATATCATCTTCTAGTTATTAAATTGATGAAAATTTAATGTAATTTTATTGCTCATGATGTGTATTTTTTAAATCAAAAAATGAGGAAATTTGGATGGGTTTCATATTTTTACAGTAGAATTGATTAATACACTGTTGATGCGGATAAAAGAATTGCTGCATGCGAACATTCTCGTTTTTCAGCATTTTTAGTAAATTAAGTCGAAATTTGTTAGGATTAAAAGAAACTTCTAGCATGGAAGTATACATCAAGGGTATGCGCAAGCGGACGACTAAAATACTATAATTTCTAGTCCACTTATCAGAAAAAAAAAAAAAGATTGAATAAATATATTAAGAAGCTGCCACAAAAAGAGTAGAACAATTAAAGAAGACTTACATTGGTTATAGTTCTCTTCTTTTTTTTTTTTTCGCATAATAACTATAAATACTTTTTCAAAAATTTATTTTAATTCGAGGAAAAACGGTGCTCAAACTTCTCCTTTAAACTTCATTTTCTTCTGCTAACTTTTTTTCTTTTAATCCAAAAATAACTAGCTGCCCCGAACAATGACAAATCTTTACTCCATCTATAATTTTGAAATTCGTATTTTGTCAGAACAAAAAGTAATAACCTCACTATCTAGGTATAAAAGCAAAGATAAGGTACTGAAATACTATTATCTCTGTACTGAAATACTAATTTTTCCTTTTGAATCAAAAAATAACAAGTAGTCCATTCCAGAATCTATTATTCCATCCTTGATTTTGAAACACATACTTCGTTAGCAAGACAAATGTAATAAAATGCTAGTTTTTCATTTCAAACCAAAAAATAATTAGCAGCAGTAAACGACTAGAAATACTAAGCAATTCCGTATCAATAATTTTGAAATATATATTTTATTAAAGCAGAAGTTTTTACCTCATTACCCGCTACAAAAGACGCGATTAGGTAAGTAGTATTATTTTTTTGTACAAAAATACTAATTTCTTCCATTGAATTAGAAAATAATTAGCAGCCCCTGACAAAGACAAATACTAATAAAATTGTTTACTTCATAATCCCTGTATAAAAGAAAAGATTAGGTACTAAAACACTAGTATTATCTAGTCAAAATAGCAGCACCATGACATACTTGATTGCTATATTTTATACATAATTTAGCTCTTCACAAACATCACAGTCCTTCGGATTTAAATTACATAGTGGAACTCCAATGATCAAACAATAGGTACCTACCAAGTTCCACACATGTAAATTAGTAACATATCATAATTAGCATAAAGCCTCTTCTTCACTCACATAAAACTCCACATTTTACCATCACTAGTTTTTTTTCTATAGCCATACAAAAATTTCAAGTCCAATGAAGAACTTAGAAGTGAAAATACCTATAGAAATTGAGAAAGAAGAAGAAAAGCATGAAGAAGAAAAAGAAGAAAAGGAAAACAAGAGTCTTGATCTAAACTTCTCTTGCTCAGAACAGAACCTTATTGATTCTCTGAATACGGGTCTATCACAAAACTCATCAGAAGCTCCCCCGATCAATGACACAGAGCCACGTGTCTTTCCATGCAACTATTGCCATAGGAAATTCTATAGCTCACAAGCTCTTGGAGGCCACCAAAACGCCCATAAGAGAGAGAGGACTTTGGCTAAGAGTGGGCTTAGAATAGGCTCATCTTTTGGAAAACAATACCCGTACTTCAATCACTACCACCATCATCTTCATAATCGTTACTCAAGCTTGCCTAGTCTTCCCCTAAATGGCGCATATAATAGCAGGCCACTCGGAATTCAAGCTCATTCAATGATCCACAGACCCTCGAACCTTGCCGGGTTTAGGGGTATTTATGGGAATGATGGATATTCTAGGCTTCCTCTTCACCAACAGCCAGCTGTGGGGAAGCTAGAAGCAATAACAGGTGGTGGTCACACGGGTGGCAGTGGCAGAAGCTTGAAAGTTAAGAAGGACGATTTGCAAAAGCTTGATTTGTCACTCAAGCTTTAGGTTTCCATTTTCCGAACAATCCCGGTTATTTGGTTTTTATTGTGGTTCATCTCTTTTTCCTTTTTTTTTTTTCCGGGTTTTGGCGCAAGTATATTCATATTTGAACTTTGAAAAATTAAACATTTGGTCAGGAGGTGTTCAAGACTTGGAAACACTATTGGGCGTTCTCCATTCTATGCCTATGTCCGATGCGCACATCATTTACAATCTTGTGGTCATACACACGCATTTGTGCCAAGCCAGACCGATCACATACGAATGTGTTGCATCCACTTCTTCAAAAATGTATATGTGTCAAGCTAGATTATATTTCTTAGAGAAAATGAGCTTTAAAATCAAAGTCAAAGTTCATTTTTGAATCAGTGTCAGACAATTCTCGCTTGTTCTAAATAATCACCAATTTTGAAGCCAATATACACTAACATTGTTCTTGATTTTGGAAATGCAATTATACCGTTTTGAAACCTACATCTTAGGCTTTGATTTCCATTCGAAAACTCAAAGAAATATTAGGTGTAGCATGTCTAAATTTTTGCTCAAAGATGGTTATATTTATGAGTTCAAAATTCATAAGCTCATGGTTTTACATGGAAATGGTATTTGGACCCGACAATTGCACTGTCAGCATTATGTCTCATCGACATAAAACATATGTGTCGCTTATGAGTGGAAAAATTCGACTGTCCTGACAGCGTGTAGCACACCGACTTCGTATCTTTTAATTGCACGTGTTCGTGAATAAAGGTAATAGTTATGGAATACTGGCAATGTATATCACTGTTTATAAAAATTGTGTATAAATTTTTTGTAGAATAGCAGTACCTATTAAGTATCTACACCAAAAAATTTACCAACTAGCTATAATTGATTGGAAACAGAGATTTGCCTCAAAATAGTCCGTTGCCTTGTCTGTACCCCGTTCACATCTTTTAAAAGAGAAAAATCTATAACATGCAAATTTAGGACAACAGTCCAGCAAACAACTCTTAGCTATTATTGACAATTATGATGAAGTGTAACAAAAATCAAAAGTGAAGACCTTGATTGTGACGACATGGGAAAAGTAACAAGACATCCACCACATATGGGCCCGATTCCTTATTATTTCTAGTTTCAACAAAATGAAAAATAAAAAAAGGGATTGCCAACCATCCATCAAGTAAAACATCCACGTCCTCAATCAAATTCAAAAAAGACAGTCCGAGTTGACTTGGATACTTTTAGTCCAAATTCAAAAAATGATTTTACTATATTATTTTTAATGAAATACGAAATTTATCATTAAAAAATAATAGTCTTATTTTATCTTTGGTAATGATGAGTGTTAATAATGATATTATACTAAATTGCACAATTATTATCGTAAAGAAAAAAAAAAAAAAAAACATGTGAACTACTATGTGTGGATGGAAGGAATACAAAGAAAGAAAAAACTCATCTTCAAAATTATCCTTATAGGATCCTCCCACGTGCAGAGCAATTATTTGTCATAGAAGAAACATTCAATTTTACAGTGGAAATTCCTTACAATTTGTTTCAAGTCTGCCTAACATCTTAACTTAATGTTAGGGGTATACACTATCCGAAACGGATTGGGTCCGATTTTCAGTTATATGAGTATATTTTGAGATTTTGTTTCGAATTGTTCTAATCAATTTTCAAAATTTAGTAAAATATAATCATTATGTCAATATGTATTAATTACGTACAAACTTTATACATAACTATTATGTCGGTTCGTATTAATTAGATACAAACTTTATACAGAATTATCTAATTATAGAAGTAACTTAACCAAAATAATAAAACATTCTAACAAAACTTCTTATAAAACAAACATTCTGGTAGCACTTTTTTTCCGCAAAACAAATAATGCAATAGCATTTTTCTTCAAACAAGAATATTAATAGTTTCTATACAAAACTAATTTTTTCATATATTTCTATATAAAACCAGCAACTTTGTTTAATTGTTTTGTAAAATGAACATTCTAGCCGCAAAATAAATATATTGGTTATATTTTGTTTATTATTTATATAAGTATGCATGTATAATTTATATAAAATAATAAATAAAATAATTTATTTTAAATTAGTTATGGTTTAAACCTATGTTTAGATCGGACCAGTCTAAGTTTATATCTTGATTGATCCGATTTCATATTACATTATACTAATTCGGAATTTTGCTTAAAAATCATAGATCTTAACGGATTGATACCAGATCAAGAGGACGTCAATTCAAATCGAATCTTTTTGATCTAGGCTATGGCCAATTTGAAATCAATTTTCGATTTTCGAGTGTTTTTACAGTCCTGCTTAATCGGACACAGATATGCGGTGTACCATGGTGTTAAACAAATACTAAATGCATCATTGACAATGACATTACATGAAAAATGGGTACCTGACACCTACATATGCACTAAAAAATAGCTAGTAAAATTGAGTTGGGTTTCACTTTAACATTTAATTATAAATAAAGACTAATTTACGGGGCAGATGTCATGATCATTAGTTTTCTAAAATAATAATGTCACTAAATTATGCAAGAGATATTTGTCTTTTATCACTGTGGTGTACGGAGTACTAATTAATTATCCGATCACTAAATCTCCAAAGATTTGATCCTAATTTCAAATATTATTCAACAGTAAGTCAGTCTCCATCCTTACACATTTAACTTAACTAAGCAATAAATTAATATAGGTTTGCATTAATTAAACCCGGTGCCCTTAATTTCCAAAAAAAAAAAACCCGGTGCCCTTTGATCTGTCATTACCAATTCATCACGAATTGACTTGCAACCCACTTAGTTTTGGCCCACCTAAACTATAATGAAAATGTCTTGTAATAGAAAAATATTATAGAGTGATTTCAAAAACGCAATTCAGGAACTTCATTTACCTCCCCTAAGTTTCAAAGATTCCAACTTCCCCTATGACGAATAAATTGTCATCACATTTTAACTTCCATCTACTATAAAAATGCTCCTTTACTGCTGGGAATTTTTCAAATAAATGGTGCATGATGGAAATCATGTGTTTCTATATGCAAAACTTCCCTTACATGGAGTAGACAAGGGAAAGTTCGTTTGATTCATATATGAACGTGTAATACCCAAAAATTTCCCTTTTTGAGTAACTATATTTTAATAAATTAAAAAATATTATGAGATATTTTTTGAGTTAGATTTGACCAAAAGAAAATAGTGGTTTATTAATTAAATTTCTTTAAAGATGGGCAGTAGGAGTTTAATATTTTTCGGATTGCCTATAAAACAAGTAAATGTATAAATAACTTATTTCTAATGGTTATACATTTATTATTTTTTTTGAGAATTTTTGGAGACTCTTATACCTGACATTGGAAAAATGGAGAAAAAATTATATATATATATATATATAAGAGTAAGATAGAGATCAAAGAGACGAGAGTAACAAGGGAAAATGAAAAAAAAAATCCAGTTTCGCAAACCATCGAGTACCGATAAAAAATAAATACATATTTGTATTCTACACAAAATCGAAAACACAGTGCCATAGGTATTTTCACTATTTGTGCATCTCGGTTTCCATGCCAAATTGTAGGGGAATGTTTTATCGATTTTAATTTTATATATGACTTTCTGGCACTATATTCTACATATTTAATATAGGTCTTACTACTATTGGTTGGATTATTTCAAAGCAATAGCTGAGTTATAAACCGTTAATATCGATAAGCATACGAGGTTACGAAACTTCATTATAAATTTTATGATAAATTTAATTACAGGCAATTTTGTGAATTGTTAGCTTAGTAGTATAAAAATGCATTTCATTATATATGTAAATGCATAACACCAAAGTGAACACTATATTGAGTATGAGGTTGGGTATTCCCTACTAGATTATGAAACATGCAGAGTTGAGTGGTGAACTCGCCCTTTTCATAATGCATTCGGGGCTTGAGATTTAAGTTTGAGTATGAGATTTGAAATTTGAGTTTGAGTATGCACCAAGGGTCTGGGGTATATTAGAATGAGTGTTCCTCCCTAGTTCCGAGCGTTTGATCAAATGTCATTCTAAAACTATTTATTTGTATTAGTTGTATTGTGTTATTTTTTCAATATTTTTAATATGTTTTCATTTTCTTTGTATTAGTTACATTCAAGTTTTTTACCTCCTGTGTGTATATATGTTCGTATATCTATATATTCGCATAGTTACTAGGTGATAGGGTTAATCACGTGATAGTGAATTGCTGAGTTCATTTGAGAGTCAACATGTTACTGAGCCGAGCACAATGAACTGGTATGGAGCGGCTCTATGACTCAGGTGTAGTTTTGTTACTTTTACTTGATTAGTAGCATGTACATCTATTATGACACTTATAGTTTGCTCAGATTGTTATTGTGTATATTGCATACTATTTTTGAGGGTGTGATCCCATCTGTGGTTGTTATCTTGTATAACTTACCTTTATATATATATATATACACAACTGTATTTTGATGTCGTGACATATTTGGTTGGCGTGATGTAATACAAAATATTTTCTTTTACTGGCAAACTATTTTAGAAAAATTTTCTTTTATTTACGTATTTGGTTCTCGAGTAATCTCGTAAAGCAGCAAGCTGCTTGGAGGTTGCTACAGAACGTGCCACACTCACCAAAATCTAGATATGGCGTTATGTACTTTATTGGCACCATACGTGCATAAGTTCCAACACATAAGGTGCATTTTAGATGCTTTTATAATCCTAATAGGCACTTGTCTTCTTGGAAATTGGCAGTTCATAATGTTGCCCCCATATTTGAAAAAAAAAATTATTTATTTTTTACGATAACAAATTCAAAGTGAAAATAAACAAAATTGAGCTCTAAATTCGACTAATATTTTAAACAAGTATTTATAAAGGTCTTGGACTTAGCAAAGGATCGGAAAGTGTTCGATACATGGAAACGGCTTAACTTTACCAACAATAGAATAATATATCGATTTATGTCTATATTAGTCGATACATAAGATCAAAAGTTGAAAAGGCGGGACTTGAAAGGCCAAAATTAAATCAGAGTTGAAGACTTGATATATCATTCGATTAATACGTCATATATGTTGACAAATAAATAGTCCAATAAAAATAATAGATTATTTTTCACAACAAAAAGTCAAAAATCTATTGTAGGCATATATCAGTCAACAAATACATTGTATTAGTGGACAATTTTTTTCCAATTGAGAAGCATACATTCGGAGAAAAATTTAGTCAACACATCCATACATCAGTAGACTGATATCACATCAGTCGACAAATATTTTTTTATCAGTCAACAGATATTTAGCAGACAATATGTCTTAATTTTCCAAAAGCTATGGTTAGGCATGAGACACATGCATCAGACCTATGCAACATTCACATTTGGTTTCAAGGATATAAAAATATTTCTCCAACATCTCTATCTCTATTGTTAACACCTATATCAATTCAATCTCAATCATCTTGATGATAGAATCTCAAAAAAAATCAAGAACTCTCCATTTGAGTTCATACTTGTATAAACTTTATAATTTCAATTTTCACAAAGGGTTTGAGTAAGAATTTTATATTATATCTTTATTGTAATCTTGAGAGCAGTTTATAAACTCTCATTCTTAAGTGATTGGGTAGTTTTAAGAGCTAAGTATAAACTCGAAATAGGAACTCGAGTAGCTCAAGGATATAACAGCTTCAACTAGTACCCGAAAATCTACTTAGAAATGATCTAGGTTGGGATTTGGAACTCTAACTGATCATTTAGGATGTAATTCTTTCACCAAACTAAAGGGGGAACCTTGAAGAAAGTGGATGTCAGAGCTTTAATGATCCTCAAACTATCAAAATTGTTGCCAAACTATGATACATCATTGCGTATCATATCTCTTTCCCTTTCTATATTTTTTAACATTTTATCATACTAACTATTGGGAATTGCACTTATTAATTCTTAAAAAGAGGAATCATAAATAAATAAGTACCATATCTTATGAATGATGTCCAATTGCAACGAGGTATTCCACATGAACTCAAATCTATTTAGGGTATATTACACCTTTGTTCTACATAGGGTATATTAAGCTACATGCTTCAATAAAATACACATAACATAAAACGCGAGTTTGCATAGAGTATATTAAGCTAAATGCTTCAATAAACTCCGACACAACACTCTTTTATACTTTACGAAATCCAACTCTCAAGTCTTCTAACCACTTCA
>MKEJ01089250.1:0-14936 GCA_001753735.1 Embelia ribes
AAAAAAAAAAAATTTAACTGCATCACCTGCTGAGGCTGATGGAGAGTTTCTCAGCCTCTGTCACAATGTTATTGTCCCTTGCAAAACCTGAGAACTTTCTTGTGGCAATGCAACGGCTGGACCACGAAACAGGAGAGAGATTCAATTCGGGGAGAGGGAGTGGTGGAGAGGACTGGAACTTGGTCGGCAAATAAAATCTGACAAAGTAGGCAGACGAGTGTAGAGGCCCAGCTCCGGGAACTATGCTCGTTAATACAGGTGCCGTCATTGCAACTCGAGAGTTGTTTAAGTTTGCACCTTGGATAAATTGGAATAACCTGGACAACAGAAAGTGCAAATGAAGTAAAATCAGAAATAATGCTAGAGGAAAAAATGGAGCAATCAAATGACTCGGTCCAGTATCTGTACAAAGCGATTTTGTAACAATGGGTCATAATGTATTGGCTCATGCATCATGCTACATTACCACTTGGATTCAGAATCATGGCTTTGACTTACAACTTATGGAACTTAAGGAGTATGACAGTCTAGCGACTTAATATCTTGTGCATACAACACTATGATTTCAACGAAGAACACATAAATTGACGGCATCTTTTAAAGCAAATGTTTCACACAATAACTCAGGATGAAATCCAAAACTCACTTGAGCTATACACTAAGAATTTGGCTTGAACTCTATTTGTTTGCTTAATGAATCAAATTAAAGCTTGAGCTTAGGACTTGACAACTGAAAAGCTATCCATTTAGAGCTTGTTCAGACACATTGGTTTTGCTAACTAACCAAGCTAGACCAAACACACAAAAACATTTAGTAATTCAATATTGATTTTCTGACAGGATAATGCTACATGTATGTACAGAATTTTGGTGAGTTTTTAACCTTAATATAAACACTATTAGCCATGTTGATCATAGTTAGCAAATCAAGCTAGTTTCAAAAATCACAATTTGTGTCAGTTATTTTCTCATCAAACTACAAAAGAGGAAAAATCACAGCATCGCAATGTGGTTTTTTGGATTTTGGCTTTTTGCCGCAACAAAAAATCACAGTCAAATTGTGATTTTTTTCCCAAAGCAAAACAAGAAGTCATACGTACTTTTACAAAGCAAAAAGAAAAGCCACAGTTTCAAACTGACGCTTTTTTACTAAAACAAATAATGGAGCTTAAAAGTGTGTTCTTCTGTAGATGTGGGGAAGAAACAGTTTCAAACTCTTGACTTTCAAACTACCTCGATTCGCTAATTATTCTGAAAATGACCCATGTTTGTTTTGTTAAACAATATTATCTAGGTCAAAAAATCTAATTTTGGTACACAACAGCGATGTCGGCATGCCACATTAGCTTAATCATTAAAGAGAAGACCATTGCTAACCACTATCACTCGGCGCACTCACGCCTGTGCTCCAAATGAGTCCCTAAACTAAATTTTACAAATTAAATTTTCGGAAACTCTCCCACTAGTGTATCCAACATTATTCAATCCAATCGATCAGAAGAGTATGCTACAGTAAACCCCTGAATTGGGGGACCACTGGTCAACCCCAATTTATAGATTAAAGTTTTCAAGTTTGGGGGATATAGTGGGGATATTCTCCAAATATCATCCTCTAAGTTCGATTATGATGTACAATGATTAATATTTAGAGATTGGAAATAGATAATCTGGTCAGAATGCCCTTAGAGCATTCAAGCCAGCCTTTCTCATTTACTTATGACTCTGCATGATAGAAATTGACCATATTGAGAATTTCTAAACAAACTTTTTTATATAATAATTAATTTACTATTAATATATAAAATAAAAATATATATATTTGTGAATATTTTGGTGTTTTAAAATTTTGTGTTTTTTTTTCAATAAATAAATCATAAATAGTGATTTTCTCGTTGAAAGTCTGGAATAGAAACTATAGCCCTATTTGGCTGCAGCCTATAAGCTCAAACTTTTCAATTTTTTTTTTTGCTTAAAAGCCCAATAGTATTTGGCAACTCAGATTTTAATATAAGTTTATTTACTATTTTAGTCCAGATAAGCTAAAAGTTTTGAGCTACATGCATAAATTTTTTTTCTTATTTCTTGGTTAGAAATAAGCTGACTTATTTGCGTAAAAGCTACAACCAAACAAATGAAAGAGAAAGTCTGTCCAGAAGAAAGTCCTCTCGGTGCAGGAATTTTTTTTACAGGAATTATGGTGCTTTCAATACAAAATATTTCGACATGGAATTATCTAAAAATAGTTATAGTAAGTTATTTTTAATTTGTAGTAATTTATTTTGAAAATACAATAATTTGTATAAATTAGAAGAAAACAAATGCTTGTATTGAGAGGACTTTGGTTTTGACGTGACACATTGAAGAGCATGATTCATATCATCCATCAGTAATTATTATTTTAATCAAAATTTTAGTATGCAACCTTCAATTAATATTCAAACATGGAGGAGAGAGCGGGGCATTTGGGTTGGATTGATTTGGGTTAAGTTTTAGATTATTTTTATTGTGGGTTGGTTTAGGTTTATTTTGGAAATATTGTGGGTTATGTTTGGTTTGGTTTGAGAAATTTTTAGGTTTGAGTTGGATTTGGGTTGCTTTATTGTGGGTTGGGTTGGTTTGAATTGACCCAATTGACATCCCTAATAACAAATAAGGAATTTAATGTGTATGCATTTGCTTTCCCAAAACTTGGCCTTAGTAAGGTAAGTTTCTTATGGGTAAATTTTACCATTACCAATACAAGGAAAAGCAAAATTAAGGACAAATGCCACATGTAGGAGTGTATAGGATATAGATGCCTTCAAAATCTGCAAATGTTATTGAATCAAAATGGTAAGCAAAATAAAAAAAGACTAACTAATGCTATGTTAGAAAATTTACAATCATCTTAGCTTGGACATACTCGATGATGAGGCTAAGAAGTAAGAACAAGAATAGAAAAAAGCAATGGACTAAATAAGTACTTAACCATGTAAATATCAAGATGCGCGAAGAAGGATTTCTATGTTTTGTGGAAATGCTATCCAAAAATATGAAAGCCGCATTTATATGTCAAAAAAGGGATTCAAAGTGTTCTTGCTGTCCTGACTCAAATTCTATCTCAAAAACAGGAAATTCAAGTGGGGATGGGGCCTTGCGGAGAGCTCAGGTATCCAGCATATCCAGAAAGTAACGGAACTTGGAGATTTCCAGGAATTGGAGAATTTCAGTGCTATGACAAGGTAATTCCTTGAAACCACAATTACATTCTTTTCTATTTCCAATACATTCTAGAAGATAGTCACAACAGTTAGATGATATATTGGTCATTCACTAAGAGAATAAAAATCAATCTACATTTATGGTTATATATATAGTGTCACAATAACTAGTTTTTCTCATTTCTCTAATAACTTGTCTCAATGACAGTACATGAAGGCTTCACTGCAAGCAGCTGCAGAGGAAATCGGGAACAAAGACTGGGGAAGAAGTGGACCCCATGACTCAGGCCAATACAACCAATTCCCTGAAGACACTGCATTCTTCAGGAGGGACGGAACATGGAATCAAGAGTATGGTCAATTCTTTCTCAAATGGTACAGTGAAATGCTACTTCAACACGGTGACAGAATCCTATCAGCCGCAAAAGATATATACCATGGAACCGGAGCTAAACTATCCGGAAAAGTGGCTGGGATACACTGGCACTACCGAACTAGATCCCACGCAGCTGAACTAACAGCCGGATACTACAACACTCGGCACAGAGACGGTTATCTTCCGATAGCCCAGATGATGAGTAGACATGGAGTAGCGTTGAACTTCACATGTATGGAGATGAGAGATAGAGAACAACCGGAGCACGCGAATTGCTCCCCTGAAGGGTTGGTCCGGCAAGTGAAGATGGCGACAAAAACTGCAGGGATAGAACTTGCAGGGGAGAATGCACTTGAGAGGTACGACGAGGGGGCTTACACACAAGTTCTAGCTACGAGTCAATCCGATTCTGGAAATGGTTTGAGCGCATTTACTTATTTGAGAATGAATAAGAGGTTGTTCGAAGGTGAGAACTGGAGGCACTTGGTGGAATTTGTAAAGAGCATGTCAGAAGGTGGTCGAAGAAGTAGACTTCCAGAAAGCGACTCAACTAGAAGTAATCTCTATGTCGGACACATCAGAGAGAAAAACACAAGGAACCAACAGGAGGCTGCTCTAGTGTAAATATATGTTTGGTGCATAATGGTGAGAAGACCCTTACATACAAGATAAGTAAAAATAATGGAGCATGGAAAGATGGACGTCTTTCATACGTAGCTTAACTCGGCAGATGTTCATGAAAAAGAAAACTACAAATTGGTATTTTTGTATTCAACTCTGAAAGAAAGAAAAAGAGTAATATTATAGTTATATCTTCAGTGCCCCCCTACCATTAAGTCGATACTTATCATGGTTCCGGTAGCTCTGTAAAGCCCCAATAAAACTTCAAAAGTAGTGTGCCTTACAACATAAATTAATGTACTTGATAATTTCTCTCTTTTGTGCCTTCCAAAGCGTACTGTCTAAATAGAAAGTTTGCCAACATTCCCCGCTTTGTTTTCACTTACGTTACGTTGGGAGCAAGGTTTTATCATGGGAAAACATAGTAGGGGAAATTTTTTCTTTCCTAAAAGTTAATGGAAATGAGAAAGACGTGTCTTTTTCAACAACAGATCAGTGTGCATACACAGCATTAGTTGTATATCATCCCTTTGTAGATCAACCCCTACATTAATGATTTTATAAAACGGTAACAACGAAGAAACGTGGATTGATTAATCACACAACATGATGACGCTGATGCTGTATCAGTAAACTAGCATAACAACTTAGGTAAGTAGTACTTACCTGAATCAATTCCTTTTGGTCGCTTGAATAAAAAATTACATAGCTTAGGAGACTAATATTGGAACCAAAAGACAATAACTATTCAATTGAAGCCTCACTCTCAAACCAAGTCTCGAGTACAATCTCATATCAAATAAAGAATACAAAATGTTATATTTTTTAATTCATAAATTATATAAATTTACATTACTAGTTTTACAATATTTAAGAAATAGATAGCCCTTTGCATTTTGACACTTGTGTTACCTTCTACAATCAAAGGCTTCCTCTGTATTGTAAACATTCTGGATCGGGTTCGTTTGGTTGCAACTTCTAAGGAAAAAAACAAGTCTTTTGTCCTAGGAAAAAACTGGAAACATCCATCTTAAAAATTCCACTATTTAGGACAATACCAAAAATGCTCAGCTTAAAAAGGCTGAGTAACCAAATGAAATCCAAATTTTAAGCAAAAATATAGATAAGCTTAAAGCTTAAAATCTGCAATCAAACAAGCCCAATAGTCAGCTGTGCGTGCTTCCACTTGCCAGTGAATTGAGAGAGACAATACACACACACAAATATACATACATACATATTTAGAGAGATTAGAAATCAGATTACAGTATCAGGAGCTTGGAGGGGAATCAGAATCGGATTTGTTCGGATCCCGAAGCTGTTGGATCAGAGTTCCAAGCTCCTTGCGTGCAGATTCTCTACCAAACATGAATCCATACCTGCATACCAGTAATCAAGACGGCGAGAAAGATATATACATATATATATATATATATATTTATAGAGAGAGATATACCAGAAGGAGACGGCAGAGAAGACGCCGGCCGCGGCTACTGTTTGAATGAGAGTGAACCTCTTCTCCATTTCGATTCAATTGGGTTATTTCATACATGCGTCTGATATATATGTATGTATGTATATATATATATATATAGAGAGAGAGAGAGAGAGAGGGAGGGGAGAGACCAGTTAGCTTTTCAGTTGGATTTGCAGAGGTTTAAGCTTTCAATGGGGTTTTTAAGTTTTTATATATAATATAAAATGGAATTTACAACAGGCCAAGTTTAAAAAATAGCCACTTCGACACAAGTAGGGTGCTAATCTCTAAATTTTGATCTCTATCCTATAATGGATAGCTAATGTAGATAAGTTGCTCACCGATACATCTATCTGAATCAAAAAATTAAATAAATAAATATATATTCCCGCATTATCAGCATCTAGCAGGTTACTGTTAAAAATTCTCAAATTTAAAATTTTATTGACTTGAATTTTCAATTTGTTTCAGTGATCTTTGAGATTATATTTGATTTCTATGTAATGGAAAAAGAGCCTAGGTGTATCAAATAATTAGAGCCTAGGAGAATTTCAATAATTATTAGTCGTTATATCCTAATTTCTATTTGATACATAGGTGTATCAGTCGGCATACACAAAATGTTATCCCGCATTATTAGCATCGCTTACGTTACTGTAAATTATTCTCTAATTATTTGATTTTGATCGGTTAATTTGTTTAACTGAGCTTTGAAATTGCATTTGATTGCTATGTTTGAATTACACCAAGAGTGTAGGACTTGAAAATGGAGAGTTTGGGGGCAATTTTGGATATGTAGTTAATTTCCATCCGTTATGTTTGTCGTATAACATAGCCTTAGGACTGCTATAACATATATGTAATTAGAAAATGATTCGCATACCGACAATTATATTTTCTGAAACTATATAAGATCATGTGCATTGATGGGAAAAGATTTGGCTCAGCATATAACCACATAGGTGTTTTTATAGTTTTGCACATAATTGTGGATATATTAAACTGTACATAATTACCTACACTGGTTACTGATTTCAAAATTTTCAACAATGCTTAGTTTATATTGGTTTCAAATTTTTTAATTTGGCAAACTGTTATTTGAGAATTTGGTTTTGATTGTTGAGTGCATGTGGTAGAAACAGAGTGAAGGGCTTGAAAATGGGGAGCGTGGGGGTGATTCTGAAGCATCCAGATGATTTCTACCCACTGCTAAAGCTGAAGATGGCAGCAAGGCACGCCAAGAAGCAGATTCCTCCCGAGCCGCATTGGGCCTTTTGCTACACCATGCTTCATAAGGTTTCCCGCAGCTTCGCGCTTGTTATTCAGCAGCTCGATACTGACCTCCGCAACGCTGTAAGTAATTACTGATTTACAATTTCTTTTGAGTTAGGGGTGGTGGTTGGTTGTTTATATCATATTTATGTGCATGTGTTTGTGTGTCTATATGTCTGTGTGTATATATACTGATCCGCAAGCAAAAACTAAGAATTTGTTTGCGGACTAAAGTGTCATGGCTGGACTGTTAATCCGTAGATTATCTATTCTGAAATGTCTGTCACAGGATAAACTTTTAGAATATTTATTGGGAGAATGTTTGTACAGCAAAAACCGGCCCTGGCCCGAAATTCCTCCCCTCCACTCGGGAGAGATCAGTCCCTTATCTCGGGCTGAAATTGTTCAGAAGGACTATTAGTCCATAGCACAGATTGGAGCATAGAGTTGAAACGAACAGAGGACTGAATTCCAGTTCAGCATAGTCCTGCGAAACAAATGCTGCCATAGGACATTGATTATTCAATTTATTAGACTAAGTTTTGCCACATAAAATACAATCTTTGAAGTAGTGAATCTGATTGTTCATAACATATGAATATGGACATATATGATTTGAAAAGACTGATCCTCAATTTAAAACTAGAAATTTAGCACGGTGATGATTGAATTTGTTTTCCGTGAGTCAAATCCAAAATGTGTAATCTTTGGAATGAGGGAAGGTTAGTTTGCAGACATATATAATTGTCTAGTTATCAATATTTAATTGGACTTGAAGCACATTTATGAAGGCCTAGTTTTGATAATATTTCGGCAATTTCCTTTCAGCTTTCATCTGCGACATGTAAACCACAGTCTAAATAATGTATTTTAGTCTATTTCTCATCTAATAGTTCTTTCCATGAGCTAAGCTTTCCTGATTCTTATTTAAATAATTCTCTTCATGTTTCAGGTATGCATTTTTTATTTGGTGCTTCGAGCCCTTGACACCGTTGGTATGCTCTTTCTTCCAAGTTTTATATTTCTTGTCATCCTTTCCTCCGTGGAAAAGATTGTTTTGTTTCCTTGATCTTTCAAGTCAATTTAAGTTTTGCCCATGTTTTCCTTTTTTATGCTCTTGGTAAACATAACCAGAGGCCTCATGGCCCAGAGTTCGAACTCCCATCTTTCTCTCAAAGTTGAAAGGGGTATATCACTAGCCTAGAGGCACATCATTGATTGTAGTCTCTGTCTATATTTACATTTTTCTCTCTTTTTCTTCTTTATCTAATTTCAATCCTTGTTGTTTTATAGAGGATGATACTAGCATACAGATGGAGGTTAAGGTACCCATTCTGATGGCTTTTCATCAACACATATATAACCGTGACTGGCATTTTTCATGTAAGTGTTTTTCTCATAGGGTTGCTGTTTTTCCGTCTCTCTTGCTATCTATTAACTATTTGTAGTACATTCCCATTCTCTTGGAGTTGTAACAGATCTCTTTTTTTTTTTTTTTTGTTATATTTGTGTTTTTTTTTTTTTTTCTGGACTATTATTGCAAATGACTCTAGATCGACGAATATTTGGCCACATGATGTTAGCATGTTTGCTTGTCACCGAATTATTAAATCAACTTGACTCAGAGATTACATGCAGAATCAGTTTGGTTCATTTCTTTTCTTTTTATCCGATGCACATTGGTTAAGTGGTGGATCTGCTGGTTATGCCCAGTGCAAAGTCTTTACTTGTCATTCCCCCCCATCCACCCACACCACAGACTAACTAGCTGCCGACACCGCTGTTGGTGTGATATAAATTCAAATTGACCTCGTCTGGATCCACATGTCCATGGTTTCTTAAAGCCATATGGTAAACTGTAGACCAAACCAATGAAATCAAGGGTTCCAAAAAAACATGACCCGCATAAGTGACCTCTTTAAACAATTATGGTTTAAGACTTGAGCAGAACATGAGGGCATACCCTGCTTGGCCTTTGTATGATTCAAAGATACTTTGGCTTTTGAAACATTTTTCCCATTGGCCTTACTCTCGATTTAGAAAAGCCGCCACTTTAATAAACGTTGAAATATGTGGGCCACTGAATTGATGCCGGCCACTTGTGTGTTTAGGTGGTACAAATCACTACAAGGTGCTGATGGACGAGTTCCATCATGTTTCTGCTGCCTTTTCAGAGCTAGGAAAAGGGTAATCTCTCTTTTACGTTTTTTTTTAACGCTTTTTAGCTTACTGGTGCAAATTTATGGATTATCAGGTGATCGTAATTGTTTGAGATTTAATGACATAATTTTACTGAATACAAATCAGTTGAAGAGGTGAAATTTTTTATTAATTGGGTCTTACTGGATTATAGGTTTTTATTTTACAATTTAATGCACAAATTATTTTGCCATATGTATTTGATAGAGGGTTTAACTTACAAAATTGCCAACCCTACTGCAGTTTCCAGGAAGCAATTGAGGATATCACGATGAGAATGGGTGCAGGAATGGCAAAGTTCATATGCGAAGAGGTTTGCAGCTAAAGTCTTCCTAAATAAATGATCAGTCCATCATGATTTTATATACTTTGTAATCCAATTGTCTAAGAGCTTACAAGGGCTTGAAAACTAACCATGTTTTCTTACATTTGCAAGTAGGCATCATTTAGTATGTTTCCCTGACATGTATTATCTGTTTGCTATCTTCAGGTAGAGACAATAGATGACTATGATGAATATTGTCACTATGTAGCAGGACTTGTTGGGTTAGGTTTATCGAAGCTTTTCCATGCTTCAGGATCAGAAGATTTGGCATCGGATTCTCTGTCCAATTCCATGGGTTTATTTCTTCAGGTTTCTCTTACATATTAATAATGAGTTCATTCATCCTCATGTTCTTCTGTGGTTGATGTTTAGTTACATTTAAAAATTACAGAAAACTAATATTATTCGAGACTATTTGGAAGATATCAACGAGATACCAAAGTCACGCATGTTTTGGCCGCGCCAGATTTGGGGTAAATATGTCAACAAACTTGAGGTCTGTCTCTTATATTTGTTAGATTGTCAGAATTGGCACAGTAAACAATGATCTTTCTTCTCCTTATTGACTCCTTTTGAAATTTGTGTCTCAGGATCTAAAGTATGAGGAGAACTCGGTCAAAGCAGTTCAATGCCTGAATGGCATGGTGACTAATGCTTTGATACATGTTGAGGATTGCCTAACATACATGTCGGCCTTGAGAGCTCCTGCAATTTTTAGATTTTCTGCAATTCCTCAGGTATGTGTTTTAGATGACTTGGGTACTTTATGAAGCCAGTTCCACACTATTCTCTTGATTTATGATGATGAGCTTGTCAAAAGTGAACCATTCTTTGCTAATTAGTAAGCAGACGAGAACAGAGAGAGAGTTGGGAAGTAAGTTTCAGAGTTTACAGATAATACATTGATTGCAAAGATACAAGTTGTTAGTGACAATTCATAGACGTATAGCAGATGTCGTGGTTTGAGTCTAATTCAAGTAGTTGTTATCTAGATGGCTATTTAATAAGTTCTCACCCCCATCTACTTTTGGATTGATTATTGGTATATTCATTGGATCCTTGTGAAGGGGTTAGGAACGGCTGTACATGATTGCTTATGTCCTAAGGTAACTCAATTGTTAGTAATCATACTAGACAACGATCCTAGGATTAGACCTCATACTTTGATCGGTTGAAAGTTAAGAATTTTCAGTAACTCATATTTTGGTGGTCTAATTAACGTATTATTACTACTATAGAATTTCTTTCTTTCCTTCCTTTGCTTTCTATCTTTCTTTCTTTCTTTTTCCACTTGATGCTTTGCTCATTCTCTTTGCATTAGAATTTTAAAAATTACTTTTATGCAGGACCATACCTGATTTCTTCTCTGTGTTATACTGCCTCTATTCTTGCATTCAGCTTAGGCTTGCTATGAATCTAGGTGTATTGTAGTTCAAATCCGGAAATTATATCAAATGTACTTTGTGTTGAGGCTTTCATACTCGTCTGTAATGTCAACTTCTGCTCTTTCTGAAATCCTGGTCCTAACACATTTCTCCTCTGAACATGTATAGACTTCCAGATAATGGCAATTGGAACCTTAGCATTATGTTACAACAACATTGAAGTCTTTAGAGGTGTTGTAAAGATGAGGCGTGGTAAGATTATCTCTTCTGCACTCTATAATCTGTGGCATAATCGGAAAATTGGTTGAATTACGTCTTCTTGTATTCTTGCGTGCTTGTTCCGTTACTGTCTAGTTGATCTACTGAATTTTGAATGATGTACTAAATCACACTTTCACATGTATAAATCCAAGGCGTATAAATGTCTTACAAAGCCAAATAGTGGGAGCACTTGTGCGCAAATGTCAAATAGTTGTAGAATGTTCATAAGCGTGATCGGTCTTCTTTTTTCCCTGAGAAGTAATTTTGTATGAATAAAATTGACCAATTATATTTACATTTCGATATGTGTTCTGTACCTCGATCTATATTTGCCAATGCAATTCGTGAAAATTAAATCATGTGCCTCTCACCCCAAACTCCCATCTTGTGCCTTCTTTCCAGGCCTTACTGCCAAAGTTATTGACCGCACAAATTCTATGTCGGATGTCTATGGTGCTTTTTACGACTTCGCATGCATGCTGAAGTCAAAGGTATGTTAGTTCATAACTATCTGTACCAAGTTTGAGTTATTGGCTTGAAAAAAAGTGATTCCTTCTCCAAGTTTCTGTAGTGAGGCTGTATAATTGGTTTGTATATTAAATTCTTCAAGATCTGCTATTCTCTTAGAAGTTCCCCACATAATTTGTATGCAAATGAAACGAATGGTTGTCGTGCATAGAAAGTTTAACTCATTCTGATGAATCTTCCCCCAACTTCATTCAACTTAAAACTTCCAGTTTATTTAGGCGAAAACAACAAATAAGCTAGTTGCACAATCAAATGTAGTTCATCTTTCAAATGAAAAAAAAGAAAGTTTGTCTTCAGAAACTGCAACTAAACAAACCCTAAGTAAATCAAAATCTGACACACAATTGTTTACCCAAATTATATAAATTTGTGTTATACTATTACCTAATTTTTATTAAGAGCTCTTCAATGGTATTTATCTGATTCCGCGACTTGAAACTATTTAAGCTAATATCAAATGTTCTCATCCGAATGCTCTTTGCTTTCAAACTTTCTTTTCAGTTCTGTATGCATGTTTTTTGTGTTTATGCTGCTGTACTTGACTAAAAAGTACAAATTTGTTGAACTCGTAGGTTAATAAGGATGACCCAAATGCTACAAACATATTAAGTAGGGTTGAAGCAATTCAGAAAATATGTAGAGAATCAGGCGCCCTGAATAAAAGGTTTGTTGCTATATTAATTTATTTCCGTCTCCCCATAAATTATACCAAATCTTGGCTGACCTTTTCCCTCTGCCTTGTTGTTTTGGTTCCATCAGGAAATCCTACATTATCAAGAGTGAACCTCGTTACAATTCAGTTATGGTGAGCTTTTATCTTAATTTTCAAATTTTGATTTCCCAATCTAAAAAATTGAACTCATTGCACTCTTATTCAATGCAGGTTTTCATGATAATCGTGATTTTGGCCACTCTATATGCATATCTGTCTGCCAATAGAACCAATCTGTGTGAGTAATTCCCATGAGAAATTTATGCATCTTATTGGGTAAAACTGATACTAAAACATGAAACTCATCTTGCTTCTCAATTTTATTTTCAGGATTGCTTTTTGTACATAAGCACGGTTTGCCGCCCTACCTGTGGAAACACGACTAATTTCATTAAATTTTCAGGTTCTCATCCTTCACATGTAGAATGAATACTATATTGTGACTTTGTTGCTGTTGATCAGGCACATTACTTGTCTTAAAAAGAATTATTAAACATACTGATTTTGTTGTAACTAATATCTGATATATTCTCATGTGCCTACACTAGCAAACCACAAATTGCTCGGTGTAACTATCTTTGTGTCTTTCGAGAACTAGGCTGATCTAGCTGAGGTCTGTGATGTTCAAGCTTGATTTGAAATTTTTTAAACAAGTCTGCAAATGAACTTAAGTTTGTTTTTTCCGAGTTTTAAGTTTAAAATTTAGAATGAATAAATTGTCTTAATATCTATCATGATGAAGAAGTTATCAAGCTTGAACTGTTTTTAAGTTTGGTTTCTTTATTAGGTTTTCAATTAAAGCCCAAGTGAGTTTCGTTTTCACCCTCGTCATATGTAACTATACTATAGGAAAAACGGATGGAAGTGATGGTATGATAGACTTTTTATTTTATTTTATTTTTTTGAAACTGTCGGAAAACTGAAAGTTAATATATTTGAAAACATCGTATGACTAATTCAATTGTAATTTTTTTTTTTTAATTAAAACTTTATAGTATTGATTCATGATTAAAAAATTGCTTCTTAACAAATAGCCCAACAAACTGGTACAACTGCTAAAGAAAATTTGTTTTGATTAAAGTTTCTAATTAGCAATTTTTTTATTTTTTTTTTTTTTTGCATGGATTGAAGAATAACTTAATAAATAAAACTAAACACAATAGCAAGCTTTATAAACAACCACTCTAAACAATTGATTAATACTTAACGTCTGATTTATTGTGTGAAAACTCATTTAATTAGGGTCTAACAAAGCACTCATACTTTCTAGGATTCAACTAATTAGGGAAATAATTCATTAAATTAGGGTTTAACAATTAAATAGTCACTCTAACCTAGAATGAAATTAGGTTTTTTTTCATTGTTAAAATAATCACTGCAGTTTTGTTACATCTCCACTTCACCTAATTGGGACTGAAGATGTACTTCTAAGGTTGGAAGACAAACTGGAGTTATATCTCTAGTTTTGTTGTCCATTTCATTGAAATTTGTCCTAAAATCATCACTCCAATTCATCTGATTGAGGTCAAATCCATTGATTTGGTTAAATAACAGTCAATTGTTTTTTTTCTCTATAAATTTGCCCCAAAAACATCATTCACACCAACTCTATCAATCCAATACGTCTGATTGAGATCGAATCCTTTGATCTCCCCTAAAAAATTGTCCATTTTTGTTTATTCCTGAAGGATTCATATACTCTTTCTCTATGTTAATATGATTGTATCCCGCTCATAAATTTGTAGCCCGCACCTTTTTTTTAATTCATCCTGGGTCTTTTTTTTAATAGTCATTGGATCATATTAGTTGAATTAGAGGGCTCAAGATTGACTAGCAGAGGCAGCATGGTTTATAGCTCTCCTAAATCAACATATGAGTATTTGTACCTTCAAGTATCTCATCGTATAAGGTAAGGTATAAACTTTTTGAAATCAAGGGTTGGATGCAATAGGTTACATCAAATTACTTCCTTTGACAGAGCATTTTATTATGTTATGGAAGAACATGCATGTGTAAAGCGTGTATTATGGGGTGGGAGTTCAAAATTTGAAAATAAAAAAATGATATCACCTAATCAATCATTACATAGTACCATGAAGAAAGAAACAAGGCCATAAACAAGCCATCCATATACATGTAAAGAGCATTCTTAACACTACAACGGATAGCATCATCACTACCACAAAAAATTAGGCATCCAATTCCTCTCGAAAAATACTGCGCCATCCAACATACGAGCAGATATACCAGTTTAGAAAATTTTTACTAATTATTCATAATGGGCTTCATCTAATAAGAATGATATGAAAGTCCCAACTATAGTCTCACTCAATAAGTATAACACGAGAAACCCAAATTGTAATAATAATTGGACCAGATGAGCAAGCCTGGATGTGGTCCAACAAATACGAACTAAAATAAAAAATGTCGCGCCCCCGGATCCCAAGCACCCAGAACCTGGAGTTGCGAGTGTGTTACCCAACTCCAATCTCATAAACAACCATACAATATCCAATAATGAGATACCAATCATACACATCTCAACATAAAACCATAATTTAATAAAAAATCGGACAACAC
>MKEJ01089254.1:0-17796 GCA_001753735.1 Embelia ribes
TATATATATATATTTTAATTAAATTTATTGAATTTATTTAGGTTAAAAATGAAGCGGTCATGCGTTATCAAATCAAACTTTTAAAAAACACTAATAAGTTAGAGATTAACGTTACAATCAAACGCTTATATTTCATATAAGATTTGTGTGGATAATTCATATACTTTGGACCTTCCTTAAAAGCCAATTCTAGTTCCATACATTTCATATTTGAAATCCAATAACTTACCATTGCAATCTATATGTACTACTTTTAACCGATAAATTACTGCCAATTTCATCTTTAGCTATCTTTAAAAAAATAATAATAATTACCAATGGATTATTTTATTTTAAAAAGATACGTTTATTACGGATTTGATTTTATTTTCTAGTAGCTAGTAAGCCAATAACAACATATAATTATAATTAATCATGAATCTAAAATCAATTTGTTATACTCCAATTCAACCTATTATTAGCCCAAATAGTAAACCAATACGGGACGTATTGGTTTTTTAATAAAAATTATTTTGTTAAACATAATTCGCCTCAAATTTTCTTTCAAAACATTTATGCAATATAATGTAGCAGTAATGAAATGATGAAATTAAAAGAGTGAGGGAAGAATAACATGATACACAACTTTCATATTGGTTCGGCTAAAAATCGATGTGACACCCTACGTTCAGTTTTCAAGGCTCCTATTGGGTTCTCATATAATTTTATAATCAAAAGTTACAACATGGCTAGCTTTCATGAACACCAACCGTATTTTTACAGCGAATAACTTGCTGGTGCAATTCAATTGTACCAAGTAGATTTGTGGGTTATATTCAAATCGTGACCAAGTAAATTTGCAGGTCGTGCTCAAACAGTAATAAATAGACTTGCTAGTGCTACTCAAACCACTTCTACTTTTAAGGGTTTATAAATCACTTATTTACAAGATTGGTAAAAATCTTTCAAGATTGAGGTTAAATATGAAATGGAGGAACTCTCTTAATCTTACAAATAATCATCATAAAATAATACAAATGAATCGCTCAAAAGATTGTATTGATTCTAACTTCAAATATTTTTTTAATGTGAAGGTTGAATGAAATGAATATATGAGTGATAATGATGAGACTTTGATTTTAGAAGTGCCGATCTCTTGATTTGAATACGAGTGAGTGTTGATCTTCTTTTGAATCTTTCTAAATAGTCTTAATAGTTTTTGTCCACAAATGAAACATTATTTATATAGAGGATAAATCTTGAAATTTGCAAATCATATGATCGTTATAATTTGATTTGTTTCTTTATTTGTGCTGATTTCAAATCTTAATGTATCACTTTGAATTACATCCAGCTAATTGGACTTATGAGGGTTAATCTGAAATGAGGTAGGGTTTCAGCCAGACCTAAGTTGGCTATATTGAGTAACTCCAGCTGGCCGAATCTAGACATGCATTCAGCCGTTCTGAGCTAGGGCTCTAGCTGTTTTAGTGCCTTAACCAAAAATTTTATATAGTTTTAATCCCATTTTTATCTTGGCCCATTTTAAGATTTTTCTGAGCTGGTTTCAAAACTTCCAATCATTTCTTGAACTCTTCTGGGCTAACTTTTGGTCTTCAAATTCACGTTTTAGTTTTCATTTTTGAACTTTGGATCTTCAATTTTAATTGACTTATTTGATTAGTTGTCTTCGTATCACTACAAGATTTGAATTGCTTTATTTGATCATTTATTTTTATATCATTTCACTTTGCAATATTATCCTTTATTTTATTTATAAATTCAATTTAAACATTAGTCAATTACGAAGATTTGATTTGATTTTTTTTTCTTATTTATTTATTTTGTTATTATTAAAATTATTTTCTATAAATCGTGGGAGAACAATATTTTTCTTGTATCAAAATTTCGGTACGGGAAAATTTTCACATAGACATATTATGGAAGCAATGGGGCATGCGTGGGGCACGTCATATGTACTTGTTCTTGTAACCAATTAATTTAAAATTTGTAATTTTGTATTAGCTTATGCTTGCACATGTTAGCCCATCATTTGGTCCCTGGTATTATATTTATGCCAGATATTAAATCCCTACTTTTTTTATTGTCACATAATTATTGAAACGGTCATATTAATTGCATATTTTGTCGTCCAGCAAAAATGAGGCTAACAACCCCTCCCCCCTCCCAAAAAAACAAAAAAAAACAAAAAGTGAATTTATCTCCCAACTATTTCATCTTTATTCTCCTTTCAAATATAAAAAGAAAGAAAAAGATAATATAAGAACCGATAATATCACATGTTTACTAGGGGATTAATTTTGATCACAAGAATGGGACTACGAATATAGAAATTTCTAAATAACATTTGGAGGTGTTGGGAATGTATTGCGGAGAGACAGAGAAAAATGAAATTCTTGTAACAAAAATATGTATATATGCAATTTTTGGCCTTAATTAATAAATCTTTATCATTTTGAATATTGCTTATATGAAGTTGACCATGACATATAACAATCTCCACCATTATGTATTTCATGCCTTGTACTATCAATTTCTGATAAATTTATCTAATACTTTCGGGTTCGGAAGTCATTTCTAATTTTTTAATATAATTTTTTTTTCGATGGTTATATGTTAAAATTTACAAAAATTTTGGAGTGAATGTGTCCGTGGTCGTATCTCAAAATAAATTTGTTAATTCTCATAGATTACCTAACTAGGAACTAGAATTTTTAATTGCAAAACTCCTGCCCTATCCAAATTTCTGTTGCTTCTCTTATTTTTACTTATTTATTGGTTATGAGTATTACATTACAATGTTCAAAATTATTTTCTCCCTAACAATAATGACACCTTTGACTAAGAAAAACGTGCACAGTGTAAAAGTAGGCCAATTTGTTTATAATTGATCAACAACCCCCTTCCCATCACTTGACGTCACTAATTTCTTTTATTAAATTTTTTATTTTGGTGTCTCCACATTTCGTTCCCTTAGGGTTTGTGAAGGAGGTAAGTCGCGATAACCCAACGATTTCCTAGGCAAGAGACCCAGTATTTGATACCCATAAGGATCCACCCCCACAAGAGAAGATGAAAATCTCACACTGCGGCTGCCAGAGCTCGAACCTGAGTCATTGGGAGCAATCTGCTGCCCAAATACCAACTAAGCTACGCCCACAAGGACTAATCACTTTTATTTCTTTGTCATTAGAAAGTTCAACATTTTCTTACTTCTAATTATTTGTTCTCTTCTTTTTGGGGATGCTTTCGTAAGTACATTTTCTTTCTTTTTTGAAGTTTTTTGTACGTGTAAGTAATTATAAATGATTCAAAGTG
The DNA here is from genome assembly GCA_001753735.1 of Embelia ribes. Classification (NCBI taxonomy): domain Eukaryota; kingdom Viridiplantae; phylum Streptophyta; class Magnoliopsida; order Ericales; family Primulaceae; genus Embelia; species Embelia ribes. The sequence goes on from MKEJ01089254.1 coordinate 3,319, forward strand.
AATTTTAATTTACCCGCCATCTTAGACTAAGCAACCTCATTATTTCAATAACCAAATAAAGACAAGAGGTCTAGGTAGTCTCTACTTAAAGTTGAAGGGAAACAATGATTGAATTGGCGACCGATATATAAGTTTACTAAACGTATTTATTGTAGCGTAACTAAATAGGTATTTGTATCCATTTAGCTATCCAACGTAAAAATCACTCCACAGCAGAATAGTTATTGCTAGAATAGTCTAGCTAAATTTGGAGACTCGTAATTCTAGATCACCAAATAGCTATAAAAAAATCTTACTGTAACACAGGTGCTAAAATATTTTATTAATAAATCAAATATACGGAAGAGACAAATACCGATCTTCTTTGTTTTTCATTTCATTTTTTTCCCATTGCGAAGCAGCTCCGTTGCAAAATATGCAATGAGATCGAAGAGAAACCATTATTTTGGCCACCGCTATAAGTATTGTAGATAAAATTTCATGGATTTGTGTCTAAAAAGTCATTTTCACCGCAAGTTGGAGATAGGGCCTTCTTTTTTTCTTTTCTTTTCTTTTTCTTTTTTTAATTTGGAGCTAGGGTCTTTCTACAGATTTGTAATCATACAAGCTAATTTCATTAGTTCTAAACCAACCATTGAGATTAAAAAGAATAAATCATGCCTAAATTTGAAGGAAATAAAAATTATTTTAATCCCAACCGATGACTAGAAAATCAAAAGCTAAGAAATGTTGGGCGAGACCCAATTCCCTTTAGTGATCTTCTATTAATATTATTATTATTGTTATTATTATTATTATTATTATTATTTTGGTAAGGGTATCATCTATTAATAGTTGATACCACAACTTTGGTAGTGTGTAACATGCTAGTGTCAATTTTGTAAAACGAAGTATCACTTTCACTTGGTATCAATTAGTAGGAGCAAAATGCAAACATAGTCCGAAGCAAGCGGGGATGATGGACCACAGTTGACAGGAAATTCGATCACTATTGGGAAGTTTCCTTGAGTATCTATTTTCGATACGCAACCATTTTATTTTCAACTTCGTATGGCACATCCGATATCGAGATGTTTCCTTACTGATAGAAGAACTCGCAAAAGTAATAACGGCGAAACGGAGTCTTGACTAAATAAGTTATTATATAATCTTATTTTTTTTTATATAATTTTTACAGAATTAGAACTTTATTTAATGTGATTTTAAGAAAATATATAACAAATCTAATAAATTACGTTTATTTTTCCTCGTATCTTACTGATGCTTCTTATATTTTCATATATTTCCAATTTCACGTTTCCGTTTCTCATTTATTTACCGAGCCGTTTTCATTAGACGAACGGATGTTCAAATAATTTTCTCTCTTAATATGCTGTCTTAATGTGCTTATATTAGACTAAACAATCTCATTATTTCAATAAACAAAAAAAGATAAGAGGCCTACATAGTCTCTACTTAAAGTTAAAGCTAAATAATGATTGAAGTAGAGATGAATCTATGCGTTTATTAAAGGGATTATAAAATTTCCATAATTTTTTTAGACCAAAAATTTTAATATAAATTTTTTTATCTATAATTTTAGCATTGAATTTATAGTATAATTTTTTTTACATAAGTTAACTTATTTCCATAACATTGAAACTTATGTGTCGTCATTAAAGCTTCATAAAGATAATTCCTTTTGATCCTTAATTATGAAGGTTATTTTAAGGGGGAAACTTATCTTTTCTCTAAAAGTCATTTTCATGACACGTCGAGGGCCTTTTTTTAAAAAAAATTGTAGCTAGGGTCTTTCTAATGAGTTGTAATCATGCAAGTTAATTTCATTACTTCTAAACCAACAATTTAGATTAAAAGGATGGATCATGCCTAAAATTTTAATGAAATAAAAATTATTTTAATCTCAGCCAATAATTAAAAAATCAAAAACTGATAAGTGTCAAGTGAGGTCGCACAACATGAACAACAGTTGATACCGCAACTTTGGTAGTGTATGTACCATGCTAGTGTTAATTTTGTAAAACGAAGTATCACTTTGACGTAGTAAAAGTTATAGCGATGTAAAGTCATAGTGATCAATTAGTTGGAGGAAAATGCAAACATAGTCCAAAGCACACGATGATGATGGACCACAGTTAATAGGAAATTCGATCACTACTACAAAATTTCTTTGAATATCTATTTTCGATACGTAACCACTTCATTTTCAAATTCACATGGCATCGAGATGTTTCCTTACTAATAGGAGAATTCGCAAAAGTAATGATGATGAACCGATAGTCTCGACTAAATAAGTCATTAAATAATCTTATTTTTTTTATAATATATACACAATTAAAACTTCACTTTATGTGATTTTAAGAAAATACATAACAAGTCTAATAAATTGCATTTATTTTTCTCATATCTTACAAATTCTTCTTATTCGCAATCTCACATTTTACCGAGCAGTTTTCGTTAGACCAACAGATGTTCAAATAGTTTGCCCTTTTAATGTGCTCATATAGGTTTTGTTACCACTTGATTAGAAGTGATAAATAAACTATTATACTCAATCCAAAAATAATAATAATAATAATAATAATAATAATAATAATAATAATAATAATAAACTCTATTTAAGCTAATTAAGAGAGCAAATTAGTGGATCCCCTTGTTCTGTTTCCATTAACCATGGGAGCCAAGTGTAATAAATGTTAATTTTAGGGGGTGGGTGAAAAACAGAGTAGGTGGCCCATTTTCAACTGCCCCCAACTGAATCTCTCTCTCTCTCCCTCTCTCTCTCTCAATCGAACTACTGCAACTTCAAAGCACTAGTTTTCGATCTCTCGTTAGAATCGCCGGTGAGTAAAATTTGTATATATATAAATATACAGACGTATACACGTTATATTTATATGTATTTGTAACTTGATTGTCCTCTGATCGTAATAGCTTTTAATTTGTTCTTCTTCGTTATCTACGTAATAATTAATTATTTACCCTTTTATAAAGTACCTGGAAAAAAAGGGATTTGAATTAGGGCTTTTTTTCACATGATCAAAGATTGAATATTTTTCTCTGTTTATTTCTCGATTTCTATAGTGCAAGCTAAATTTCTACTAATATCATCGTCGTAATACATACAAGTTATCAAATTTCGTCAATTTCTATTTTCTCTTACAAATAAAATTCATCTGATTATGTGTTTGTCTAGTTGATTCTTTTTAGCAAAATTTTACTTATAGCGTTGTAAGCGGAAAAACTACATTTTGACGGGTGAATAAAAAAAAAAATTGAATGCATCGAGCTTGTTACTTTTAGTTTTTTTTTGCCTTAAACGGCAAAAAAATTAGCTAAAAGCCGAGCATGCTAATGTAGTCCAAATTTTAAATGAAAACGAAAAAATTTGAGCTTTAATTCTGCAATCAAACAGGCCTATATTTCTCTTTTTTTTTTTTTGGTTGTAATTATTGTGAATGTAGTTGACAGTTATAATTTTGTGTACCATGTTTCTCTTTTCCCCGTGAATTATTATTATTATTATTATTATTGAAGCTTTCGTGTATTGAGATTTTTACATGGGTTCTGTAGATGTCCTGAGAATTGTGGACATAAACCTGTCAAATAGAAGCAATAAGTTCACAAGTTATCACAGGAAAATTCACCATTTCAGCTTTATTTAGAGGGTTTTGGCTTTTTCTTTGTCCGTATTTATTCCCAACATCTTGGCACTTGTGCATAATTGCATATATTCAAAAGCTAAAGATTTACTTTATTATTATTATATAAACAAAAGTACCAATAAACTTATTGGCCTGCCTCAAAATAATAAAAAGGTACCCAGAAACTCTTTTAGGTCTATCTATTCCCTTTCTGGACATTTTTGTTTTCCAAATTCCTAATGGTATATTTTGGAGGGAAGTCCTCTCAATACATGAAATTTCTTTAATGTAGTTAATAGGAATTACTATATTTTGGACACATTATTGTATTTATTTTTTTGATAATTTAATTAAAAATATATGTAATAATTTATTCTCAATTTGTAGTAATTTTATCTTCAAAATATTGTAATTCCCTACCAAAAATTCTTGTGTGATGCGGGAAAAATAATTTCTTGTATTGAGAGTAAATCCATTTTGGAGAAGCTTCCTATGTACTACTACGAAGTTTGTAAAAATGAAAAATAAGTTCTAAGTAGTTTATTTACTATCGTCATAATACTTGTATCAATGTTTATGATATCTTTCTTGAAATGAAACGCTACATTATTGACTATTAATTTCAAAATAGGCTCATATAAGTTTCTTATCCTACTATATGTAAATATTGTTATTTTCTTCTTTTCTAATGCATTCAATTTCGTTTCAAGCCGGTTTTCAGAAAATATGTGGTAACTTTGGCCTATACTTCACTATACACGTTTTCAATTGCGAGTATACTGTATGTGAAAGTGTATAGGGCTTTATTGATATAAATAAGCATACTGTATTTGAAAAAGTGTATTTGTAGGGGCTTTATTGATTTAATTAAGTACACATAAAGGATGGACAATGATCTTCTCACCCATGTGGTCTTCCAAGTCTGTCCCCATGACCTTGAATTTTATATTATTACTTACTTATATAGTGGATTATTAATAAAGGGAATAAAACAAACTGCACACAATAATTCATTCCATTTTTTATGCCATTGGTTAGTTAAAAAGTACTTGGAGGAAGTATACTGTAATTTATGACGACAAAAACAGTTGAAGCCAAGATATTTTTTTACCTTTAGTAGGTTTCACTTAAATTCATATCCCTTTCATGGAAATGAGTTGGATAGGGAAATATGATTTTTGGTGTAATGTCGGAAGATAATTTTTGGGCCACAAAAATAGATTCCGACATTAAAAAGTTATGGAATAATTTTGTAATTTCATATTCTTTTTATGGCTTAGAAATGGCATTTACCATTACACCAAAAATCAAATGTCAGATGACTAGTTGGATATATGAACGTGGAACCATGGCATTTCCGTGAGAGGAACAAAAGAAGGAGAGGGGCCTAATAAGAGGAAAAGGAAAAAGAACCTTTCTTATCCTGCGCACCTTCCTTTCTTTTATCCTACACCTACTGTCCAACTTACTATCTTAAATTTAGTTTGGCCCTTTGGGTGCTAATTCTAACTTCCCTTTTACTTTTTTCTGGTTATAGCACAGTAGGAAATATCATCTTCATAGATTTGGATGCTCTTTGATGAGAAAAGAACCAATTTTGCAACGGTGGGTTGCATTTTCATCATATCCATCCTTGCATAGATGATAGATCTGGGTGCTATTAACCATTCATTTTCGGGCGATGCTATATATCTCAGCCATCCATCAGGTGATGCAGGGTTGAGATGTGTTGGTTGTGAGCATAGTTCATTATTCATTTGATCACTTTCTCCATATATCTATTCTTGAATAAAACCGGTGCCCGTACATATGTATTCTCGGGCACTGCTAGCATCAGTTGCGATTGGTGCGACTGGAACATCTTTGCGGTCCATCAAAAGCGACTGGCAAGATTCTTGGCTGAAATGTTGTCCCAATTCTTTACTTTTTTGTCCCCTTTTTTCTTTTTTCTCATGTGATGTTCACTTTTTTGCCTTTTGATACCTATGCATATTTGTGCCAGAGAAAAGGAATTTCCTTTTGACCAATTGATTCCAGTTGATTATATGTTGAATACATGAAAGGCTGTCAACCGTGTTACATAATATTAAAGGGGATATTAATTTAGCCTAATCTCAAGAGTGTGAATGGATGTTCGTGAATCAAAGAAGACACTTGTTAACTGTGTTACATAATATGAAAGGCGATATCAATGTGGTCTAATCTCAAGAGTGTGAATGGATGTTCATGAATCAAAGAAGACACTTATTAAAAGTTTAGCCATAGAGAGCTCTTGCCCTCCTTTGTTCCTAGCCGAGAAAAACAATGAAGCCACACGTAGGTCGCGAACGAGAGAAATCAGTTCTCGGTACAGATCACCAACTCCAGTGGCCCCTCCTGAACCCCGTCGTTGCCCTTCGCCAAATGTCACGAGAACGGGCACTCCGTCGCGCCAAATGGTACCCAAGAGAGCTATTTCGGCCGAAAGAAAACGCCCTTCGACTCCACCATCGCCACCTAGGCCATTCACGCCGGTGCAGGACACATCGTTAGATACGCGATTGGTGTCTAGAAAATTAACATCGAATAAGATGCTGGAGGGTTTATGGCCCTCAACAATGCGCAGTTTGAGTATTTCTTTCCAATCGGATGCATTTCCGCTTCCAGTTTTGAGAAAAGAAAAACCGGTTCCAAACTCCCTGTCTGATCGTGCTCTGAAGCCAGCTTCAAATGTATCTCGCAAACTGGCAGAAACACCGATTGTAACAAGAAAGGCCACGCCAGAGAGGAAAAGGAGTCCTTTAAAGGGAAAAAATGCACCTGATCAATCCGAAAATTTTAAGCCGGTCGATGTTTTACATTCTAAGCTTGTAGAACAGCATAGATGGCCGAGCAGAACTACTGGCAGGTTACTTTCTAGTGCTTTGACTAGAAGCATGGATCTAACCGATAAAAGTGCTAAAACTCATTCCCTCAGGAGAATGTCTATTCCTGATGGGATGAGCAAGCCCTTGCAGAAATCATCTGGCGAATTGGCGAATTCAGCTTCTCTCAAGGAGGGTGAGAACTTACAGTTTGGATTGTCCAAACCTATGTCTTCCCGTTTTTTAGGGAAAACGAATATTGTGAGTCCTGGCGCTAGGTCCCAGTCTCTGCCGACAACACCTGGAGGTTCTCGGGCTTCATCACCGAGTAAGGCACCAGTGTCGTTATCGTCTGTATCTAGAGGTGCAAGTCCATCTCGAATAAGGGCAATGAATTCTACGAGTAGAGGTGTTAGTCAGGCTCATAGTAGATCGTCAAGCCCTTCGAGGCTATTAAACAATTCAACAACTTCTGTGCTCAGTTTTATTGCAGATATTAAAAAAGGAAAGAAAGCTGCAAACCACATAGAAGATGCTCATGAGCTCCGGCTACTGTACAATAGACATTTGCAGTGGCGGTGCGCTAATGCTAGAGCGAATGCAGTTCTATATAGTCAGAAAGTAAAAGCCGAGGTAGGGACTTCCGGACTTGTTTTTTGCTTTAAAAATAGGGATCTGATAAAAATAAATAAAAAATTGTTGCTTATTGGATTGACATATTGCTGAAGCTGCTACTTTGCATTTTGCTTAACATATATGCTTTGACCTAAAACAACATTATCCTTCTTCTATATGGTTAATTAAGGTTGTGGTATTGAAATTTTGAAACTTAGCCTTAGAATCATTATTATAGCACTATGACTACTATTTGGTTCTAGTTATTGTTCCTCTGACCTTGAGGAAGTGCTGAAAAGATAAGCTGTCTCTGATGTTTGTACCTTTTTCATTAGAACTCGTGCTTTGAATGTGTTTCCAGTAGCATGACATATCATCACATATTTTGCATTTTTTATTTGATGCAGAAAATGTTGTACAACGTTTGGGAAACAACATCTGAGTTGTGGGATTATGTAATCGAGAAGAAAAATGACCTCCAACAGCTGAGGTTGAGACTAAAGCTGCATATGGTTTTAAGCGAACAAGTAATGCCTCTTCTCTTAAATTATAACTGATGGGTTGGTGTGTTTCCCATAAGTTTGCTAGGTTCAAGGAGAAGTGAAGATGTCCATTATTTGGTCTCCTTCTTTTAGTTCAGTTGTAAAGAAGATGAAGTTTAGACTTGTATTGTGTGTGTATGACACAATTGCTAGGACCACTTCGTTTGTACTTGAGAACTCAATTTACTGAGTAATCCAGAGCTGAGTCATGACATTGCTATCTATACAACTTACTAGTGAATGTATCACACAGGCTACTCCTGTGAAAAAAAAAGTATAACTGAAAAATTTTATGCGGGGAGAGAACCGAGAGATGGAGAAATGTGGGACAGAGAAGCGTGGGTTTTAGTAACGATGAGCAAAGTTACTTATGGGTCGTTATTGGGAGAAATAATGGGTAAGGTTAATTTTGTCCATATATGGTAATTATTAACGCACAGGCCTTCCACATCATTGATAAGTTAATGTTTATTTATTTGATGCCACGAGCAACAAAAGTACATGGCATGTAGGTGCTGAATCGGTTTGGAAGTAATAGTCGCCAAAAACTGGCATGTTTTATGAAAATGGCAGTGGCAGTTAATAACATTTATTAATTGATAGCCACTTGGGGAGTTAATGAAAGTAAGATACCCAAGTTACTGTGGATAGGTCCTCATTTGGCATGTTTTATGAATTGGTGTGCAACAATTTCCCAATTTCTTTATAAGCATTTGCAATGTCTATGTTCCTCTGAAGTGGCTAACTATTTGCTGGCCTTTTTGGTGATCCAGATGGCCTACCTTGAAGGTTGGAGGTTATGTGAACGAGAGCATACTAGTTCTCTGTCTCATGCAGTCAAGGATCTACAGTCTAGCATTCTTCGTCTTCCAGTTACTGGAGGAGCAAGGGTGGGTATGCTTTCTTTAAAGTGTTTACACTAAGATGCTACATCCATAATTTTGTCTGTTCATCATCTAATTGGCAAAGCATCTAGTGACTCTTGGAGAGACAAAACACCCATAAAAGTGTTGGAAAGTTAGAGTATTGCATTGCTACATCAGTATCAGTCTGTACATATAAATTATGTACGTGTAGCATTTTGCTTGAGATATCAAGCGAATGAACCATCAATTATGTTTGTTTATATAGGTAGATATTGAAAATGTGAAGGCTGTTGTTTGCTCAGCTGTTGATGTGATGCAGGCTATGGGATCCTCCATTTCTTCTATATTATCGAGGGTGAGATTCTTTTGTATTTGTATTTATGTGTTGTGTTCTTTGAGGTTTTTGCTTGTTTCGTATTTGTTTTTATATTTTATTTGGTTTTCTGATTAATTTTGTGTCAGGTGCATTTTCATGCACTCCATGTACTGCATTTCATCATCTTTGTTGAGCTTTCAATGAGCAAACAGAGAGATTCACCTTACATGAGAATTTAGCCTTTAGAGACAAAGGTTGTAAATTGAACTTTTCTTGGAAGCACCAAACTTTGGTTCCTCTTCATCGATAAGAAGGCGGGTGTGGATGGTCTGGATGAATGGATAGACGACCAAGTGTTTTTCTAAGGAAGACTTCTTTTTTTTCTTGGGATCATTTACATGTTGAGTGAGTAAATGAATATTTTTGTCGTTATTGACCGTGAAAAGAATGGTGCTGTTCCTGCCAATCTGGGGTACAGGGAAAGTCGGATGGCTTTGAGTCCTTGCATTGTGCTTTTACTTGTAGAAATTAGTCTCCCTTCGATGCAGTCTCTATAGTTATATACCTATATGCACGTATTACACAAGATTTATGGGCCGAATTTGTTTGAATTACGAGGTTTTTTTTCGACTTTGCCTAATTTTAGTTTTAGTCAATGGCAATTGTCAGACATTGATTTTTATTATTTTTACCTGTTATAGATGGAGGGGATGAACAGTCTGGTGTCCGAATTGGCTGATGTAGCAGCCCAGGAAAGAGCTACGATGGGTGGCTGTGAAGCCCTTTTGGCTTCAATAGCTGCTTTGCAGGTGAGTACAAATATTCAAATTGTTGAAAATTTCAAATTTCTATAAATTATGCGAAAAGGCTATGTACAAATACTTACGAATATGTGAAAAGGGCAGCCCAGTGTACCCACGTTGAAGGGTAACCACCCAAGTGGAACAAGTGTATAGTAAATTGATGATTATGTATAAATAGAAGATATAGCTATCCAATCACATATCGTCCGGGCTAGTTTCACACTCCGCTACGTTACGTTGTTTATAGTAATGTTCGGGAATGGACTTTAACATGATTTCGTGTTGGCTTGAAGCAGGTAGAGGAGTATAGCCTTAGGACTCATCTCATACAAATGAAAGAAAACTAAAAGATCAAAAGCCAATTAACAGAAATTGGAGCATAACCGATACAAAACATCCCAGATGCTGAGCTAACAACCTTTTGTTTCTTCATCAGCAATTGGCAAAAATATGCCTGTTTGTATCAAAGTGTGTATATATGTATATGCATATTTTCCTGCGTATGCACCTTTGTTTAGATTATTTGTTTTGTGAATTATAAATAGAGATTACATGTAAAAGATCTCTTTAGGAAAACGTAAATTACAAAGAAACCGTCCCAAGAAACTGTCAGGTTTTTTTTTGGAGAAATCTGATAATGACTTGAATAGTTAATCAGGTTGGCATTGTATCTCAAATTTTGTGTAAAGTTCTTCTGGATTTTTTCTTTCGCTTTTGCTGCATGAAATTTTACTACTTCTGAAAATTTCCATTTAATTAGAGTGTCTTTCATATCTTGAAATAATATTAACCTTAAATTTATACATCTTTAAAACATTTCAAAATCATCTCACATACAAAATACAACTAACTTTATCAAACTTTTTAGAGGAAATTGGACTTGGGAAAAAGATCTTAACCACATATTCTCCTTGGAATTCAAAATTAATGTTTTAACACAAAATGCAGTAGTACTTGAAATACTAATTCTTAAAGTGCTAGCGATTAAGTTCAGCTATATGACGCCAATTATTCAAGAATTTATCGGCAAATCCAGCTATGGATGATTGGCAATCGAAGCAGAGAACGTACAGATCATTAGGAGCAGTTAGCTCGATTCAGCCTCATGCTGGCTGGATTGGCCAAAGAAATAAAAATTGTACTGCAAAACTGAGTCACGGAGAATTTGAACATTTTGTTCCACGTTTTCCATTCCGGTGAGATGGAATGGGAAATTATAATCAAGCTGTTTCATCGGGAAAATATAAATCAAGCTCAACACCAAAACACAAAATTCTTGTCACCATGGAGACTACCGTCTTGAAGATGATAAATTTCAACGGGCAGGACAACATTGTATCAATCGGATCACATTCCATATTCTAGGAACAATATTCACAATCCAAAATGACCACTCAAACATTCCGATTACAAAAGATAGCATGATAACATCGTGTTAGAAAAATTAAATTTTACAAGGTACGGAGAAGAAGAAAGCATATACCTCCAGCCCAAACGACTCAATTTAATCAAATAGGGAATAAACTTTCAGAGAATTGATTAGCATAGTAATTACCCAAGTGACCCGAAATCACAGAAAAATGAGAAGGGGGAAAATCACAAAGCACTTCGTGTGTCTTGCGCCTAAGACTGTACGATATAAACCCACATGGAGTAGCCAAGACAAGAGCCAAATCACCTTTATATTTCTTCACCACAGTTAGCACATGAAGTCTTCGGCTTTGGCCAATGGGTAGGTGCCTCAAATCAAATCGGAACCTAGAAATCCACAGGTATGTGTAATTTGCCAAAGTCAAATATTTTGTAAATACACGAGCCTCCACAACAAAGGACGAGAAACAAATGGACCCCGCATACTCCAAAATACCGAACATTTTTCCTACAAATTACAGGCTTTCGAGGCAATACATATATATTCAACTTCTCCGTACTAAGCTCAAGTTCATAGTGAACGTTGTCGGTCACCAACCAATGAAGCACTCCGTCCATAAACACAACTCTTGTCACTAGCCTATCATGACTATCAGCCAGGGGGATACTTTTCCAAGATGCCTACTTCGAAGAGAAAATGTGAATTTTATGCAGTCTTATGCGTATCACTTTATAGTGAGGTGACCGTAATCGATCGAATCCTAAACAACCCATAAAGTTCCACCAAAAAGTATCATTATCATTCAATTCAGGAAGTATCGTGTACTTCTGGGTAATGGGATTAGAGACGCTTAAGTGTATTGTCAGCATATAGCCTATACGTATGAAGCTATTTATTTCTCAAAATTTTTATCTTTCTTCTTTCCCATTCTCTATTCCTTTCCCACTATAATTCTGTTCCTATATGAATGACTTTCTCTCCATTTTTAAGAATAAATTAAAAAAAAAAAAAGATTATCAATATATTCCAATTAAAACTCATGTTAAACTTAAATGATCTAGTTAGATTGCAATTAATGTTTTAGGAAAATTAGACAATATTTAAAACTTCAAAAAAGGAATTTTCTTTTTGGATAAATAAAAATCTAATAATACAGAATACCTCTCTAATAAAATGGAAATAGCACTTACCCACATTGAAAATTTTTTTGTACAAGGCAATAATGATTTACGTATGTAAATATTACAATTAATATTTTAGGAAAATTAAATGAAACTCGAAGAAAGTAAATAAACTTATAACATTTTTATTGTATTATTATTAAAAATAGGAAAATGAGAAAAATTTATATGAGGCTTCGTTTCCGTGTACCAGGCTCATGAATTAATTGAATAATTGGAGATTTTTCATTGGTCCAGTTGTAACAGGATCACTTAGCATCATATAAAACATGACGAAAAACAGATCTCTAAAATATATCGATCCATTTTAATGAGTTTTCAGTATATCCTAAAAATTCCTGAAAACACATGATGATATCAAGTGATAATAGCAGAGCGATTCTAATTGTAATTTTCATTAATAGCAGAGCCACTCCAATTCTATAATTAGGGCTGGGGAAAATCGAACCGGAACCGGTTTTCGAATCAAACCAAAATCGTTCGGTATTGGTTTTGGGCGTAACGGTTCGGTTCAATCTATAAGTTTAAAAAAATTTTGTTTTTTTGGTTTTTTAGTTTTTCGGTTATGTTTCGGTTCAGTTTGTACTAGTATTTGGTTCGGATTCGGTTTAAGAAAAAATAGTCCAATTTGTTCGGTTCAATGCTAACCAGTTCGGTTAAACCGATTGAACACCCCTAGTTTTCGGTTGAACCTATTCAATCGGCTAGTACGGTCTAGTTCCAATAACACTGAATCGAATTGATTGAAACTTTTGCAAAACTTCACTGCTTTCAACTTTGTGAGTATATTCGGGGTTTGTTTGGTTACAGCTTATAAATTCCAGCTTTTCAATTTTTTTGCTTAAAAGCTTGATAATGTTTAGTTGCCTGATTTTTAAATTGAGTTTATTTATTATTTTAGCCTAAATAAGCTGAAAGTTTTAAGCTTGATGCATTTAATTTTTTTCTGAATCAGAAATAAACTAATTTATTTGCTTAAAAAGTTTGATAATGTTTGGCTGACTAGTTTTTAAGCTAACCTTATTTATTGTTTTAGTCTTTATAAACTTAAAGTTTTAAGTTAGATGGAATTAACTTTTTTCCGAATAAAAAATAAAACAATTTATTTGTTTAAAAGTTGCAATCAAATAAACTCTACGTAGGTTTTGCAAAAGCCCATACATGCGTGTCGCAAAATTAATTTGCAAATCTACAGCCCATTTTGGTAAAATTTTTACAACCGTAAAATTTTCACACCTATTTATGGACAAACGTTCAGAGAAAGAAAAGTCCGATTTTTTCAGAAACTCATTTTTTAACCAAAACAAATACTAACGAGGAATTAACTATTTTAATTATGGTTGTCAGCTGAAATAATTTCAGAGATTGAACTGGAATTCTTTTTATTTCTAAAATTTCAATTGCAACAGGAATAGTTCCTAATTTTTAGAAAAAAATGTAACATAATTAGTCTCTATTGTGAATGAAAAGTCAATTCAAATGACAAAAATAACCTCAAGTGACCCATGCATAGCTGATCCTCTCCTTCTAGTAAATCAGTTTTAATATTACAAAAAACTACATAATTGTTGCCAAAAATTATGGGGAGCATTAGGGTAACCCATCCTCATTAATATTATGATTTTTATTTTATTTTTATTTTTGTTTTTATTTTTATTTTTAATTTGTAGCTTGAGTTGTTTGGTAAATTTTAAAGCATCAACTTTTAATAATACATTTTTGGTTTTTTTAATGTGTTTTTAGAAGCAATCTTAGCAGTGCTTTAAAAAACTAGTTCAACTTTTCATTTCTTTAATTATCATAATCATTTCAATTATATTTCTTACATTCCTCATACATATCTGTTTTTGTATTTCTACAATAAAAATCACTACTTTATCAAATACTACACTGCTTATCAAAACAAATTTGAAAGATTTATTTACCAAACACAATAATTATACACATTTTTTAGAATCAAATTTCAAAAATAACTTTAAAAAATGGATTTTGAAAAGTAGTGGCATTCACAAACTATGCTTAATAATGTTATTATGAATGAAAATTGTGTCTCATATGCAATTTGTCTCACTCTGCTTCTCAATTAATTAACAGAAATCCTAAAAAATCTATATTTGTTATGAACCGATATAAAGCAAATAAAATAATATGTAGGAAAATAAAATAGGAGACATAAGAATTACTTGGTTCAGCCTCAAGTTAAAACAAATTTAACTATGACCTAGTCCACGGAGTTAATACTGGCATGTTCTTTTATTTATATAAAGTAGTAATTACAAAGTGTTACAATATATAA
>MKEJ01089261.1:556-12157 GCA_001753735.1 Embelia ribes
GGTATTTCTATGATTCTCGAGAAACAATTGTGTTACTAGTTAGTATGCCTTTAATTAACTTTTGCTAGATTAGTCTTTTATTTGCGGAAGTGATCTATTATAAGTCAAATCACAAATCGTAACAACATATTTCGTAAAATCTAAAATATATGAAAAAACCTCACCCTAACATATTGTACATCTTATGTTAGCTATCATGTCCAGTTTCCCTAGCACAAAGTACAAAATTTTATAAAAATTTAATTTTAATCTACCGATAGAGTATTTTTCATACATTAGCAGATTTGGATAAATGACACATATATATTTGCAACAATACCCGCATATGAGAGCGAATATATGTCTTTTATCCAATACCGATTGTATATGCATTATCTACATTAACGATAGATAAAAATTAAACTCATTTTGATGTAAAAGAAAAGCAATGTAGCACCTTGGCAACAATAAATCGACCTAGTTTTCCAACATTGCACCCGAGGCAATATACTAGATCCTTCTAATTCCTCGATGGGAGTCTCTTCTTCGTGATTTTGAGGGAAGTACGAGATCTTCTTCTGATATTTCCGCATGGCGATTCACAGGTTCAATAACTGCTGACTGTTGGAAACCTTGCAGTGTTCCGAAGTTCAACATTGCAGTGGCATCTATGGGTAAATCGATAATGGATTGTGTAATTGTAGTTAAAACTAGTAGTAATTGTTTCAATTTTACGTAACTTAATAAACTGTCACTGTTACAACTAAAAGCCATAGGAACCAAATATATTTTTTGGGTAAATTACAGTTGCCCCCATGAGGTTTGACAATTGCAGAGTACCCACTGAGGTTTCTAGCATTACACTATCCCCCATGACGTTTATATGTTGATTGCACTTTACCCCCACAATTTTGGGGGCAAATTTGAATTCTAATTTAGGGCCATAAATTATCCTTAAAATTACCAAAAATTCCACTCATGTAACATTCATTCATTCTTTATTTTATTTAATTTTAGAATTTAATTTTAATAATCCACCGATGGTGTATAGATTTTCTTACATCAGCGGATTTTGATGAATGATACATGTGTATTTGTGGTAATCTCCATATGTTAAAGTCGACACATATTTTTTAGCTAAGAGCGATGGTTTATGGAATTTCTATATTGATGGTGGATAGAAGCTAAATTTTTTTTTTTTTAATTTCTTAAAACTAGATTTTATAATTTCATATATAAATTGATTATCTAATTTAGTACTATTTATCTAATTTTCATAATTATTAACTTCAAAATACATAACATAAGATAATAATATTAGGGGTAAAATGGTCTTTCCATATGAAAATCAAACTTTAATTATGACATGGGGGCAAAGGGTATTTTCAATTACCTCAGGAGGTATTCTGAAATAATCAGAAACCTCATGGGGGCAAAGTGTAATTTACCCATACTTTTTTTGGTGAAACAGGACACCATTAAACTAAGGTCCCCAGTGTCAACAAGTTTACAAATCTCACTAAACAACTTTACAATGGAAAAATATCTAAATAACATATTTAGCATATATTTTAAGTTATAAAGTCCCTAAAAAATGTAATATTTTTAATTTAAATTTGTTTTTTTGAAAGTTTAAAATGGAAAAATAGCTAAATAACATGAGTTATATATGTTTTTATGCGTGGTGTGTTTTTATGCGTGGTGTGTTAAAAGTACAAGTAATTTTAATTAAGTTGCATATTAATTCGGAAATTGGAAGTTGTGTTAATTATAGGTTTGCACAGGTTGTTAACACCAATGGTAGAAATGAAAATTTTTGACCAATAAAAATATATCACTTGTCTTTTGAAGCTAAATTAAATTATAAGGTGTGTATTTAAATAATGTCTCCATTAAATAACCGTAAAGATAATTATTTACTACATAAATCAAATTATTTTCTTAAATTAAGTTAGAAGATGAAATTTAATAATTATTTTCTTTATAAAAATAGTTATTTTTTTAATTATTGTGAAATTTTCTCTTAAATAAATAACAACAGATAATCTTGAATTATCCACATTAGATTATTTATTTCATAAATAATTAAGAAAATAATTTTTTGGTTAATTATCTCTTAAATAAATGTTAAAAATAATTACTAAATCTTTTGGGACTTATCTAAAACCCTCTCATTTTACAGTATATATAGGAGGCCTCAAGAGACAAAAGTTAAAGAGAAAAACTCTGAATAAGCGAAGAACAAAGTATCAACTCATTGAAGATTTGAATAACACCAAGATCCAGTTCAACATTTCTTAAAAAATACAAAGTTCAATATTTTTTTAAGAATACAAAGAGCATGAAGAACATAAAAGCAGATTTAAGATCAATCTCGAATCTATTGTATCAATTGTTTGAGTGAAAATCTAGCCTTTGGTTTGCTTCAAGCTGCCCAAGTCTGTCACGCCCCGAAATTTAGGGAATTCAGGGGTGAGTGTTTTTCCTTTTTTAAAAAAAGGAAAAGAAATATATGATTTTAAAGAAAAGAAACGTGAAACAAGAAAATACTGCTAAACATCGCCATTCGCATCATCGGAGTACGCATATAGCTATGCCATATCATATATGTAGTTTATATGTATATATATGAACCAACACCAACAATAAAATATAAACATAACATCAATTACATTTACAAAATAAACCACCATGTTTATTTACAACGCTTCAAGCTACTTGCTTGACAAATAAGAATAAAGAATGAATATATATGTTTTTTGTTCCGTTTACAAGGTACAAGAACATATTTAAACCCTCGTACAACGCTACTACATAAATACAACATCATCATCTCTATACCAATGCCAATATACTACTACTAATACATATAAAAGAATAATATAACTACAACCTCATCTTTTCGCAATCGCCAACACCAACAAATATATATATATATATATATATAATAGCATACAGTTAGACAATCAACCCTACGATAAAAGTGAGATTACCTTATATGTATGACATGAATAATATGCAACAACATATAAAATAAATGTATCATGACATGAATGCTATAATGCATAATGTTTGCAACATACGCCAACACACTATGACACATGCTACACATACTACACCAATGCACAATGCTTAAAAAGTTAGGACTGGTATCTCTACGCTTTTTATAAAGTTGC
This sequence comes from Embelia ribes, assembly GCA_001753735.1. Classification (NCBI taxonomy): domain Eukaryota; kingdom Viridiplantae; phylum Streptophyta; class Magnoliopsida; order Ericales; family Primulaceae; genus Embelia; species Embelia ribes. Next base: position 3,712 of record MKEJ01089261.1, read on the forward strand.
TATGATCGCCATCCGTTGGTGACGCGACCAAGCCTACATTGATCTCCACCTGCTGGTGACGCGGTCAATGGATAATCCATTATCAGGTTTTCCGACTTTCACGGTAAGGAAGAAAAGAAGATAAAAGAAGAAGATAAAAGAGAAGAGAAAGAAAGGAAAGAGAAAAGAAATACAATTACATCATCATTCTTGCCGCATAAACATAACATAATCGCTTCTACAGAGTGATACTACGCATTATAACGAATTATAACTACAACAATCCACATTTATACATATAGCATGTTTGCAATATATATAATATATGCAACTATTAACATCTATATTCAAACTAACACCAATAATAAAAATACAATATATAATTCACGACTATGTTACAAAAGTAAATAACCGAGTTTACTACATCACTTCAAGCTAAGTACTTAAACAAAAATGAATAACAAAGAAGGTATATTTATGTTATTAGCCCCAAATACAAGTACAAGAATATATCTATGCCTTCGTAAACCATTACAACAAAATACAAGTAAGAGTCTTTGCCTTCGCCAATCACTGCTACTTAAAAAATATATACAACAGGCATCCTAGCAACTAATGATGATCTACGCCCACCTCCGCACCTAAAAAAAATATATAGAAAGAAATGCAGTATATGGTTAAATGATCATTTCGACGATAAAAAAGAGACTATGCAGTATATATAACATGAATGGGCATGCTACAACAAATAAAGAAAGTAACCAATGATTATGAATGCTACGATGAATCATGAATCGATGCATGGCACAACTACGACACAAATTATGCAAACTTAGCCCACGCACTATGCCATCGCACATCGCCTATGACTCAAACTATAAAATCGGAATTGGTCTCTATTCGCTTTTATAAAGGTGGGTTACTCTGCATGCCCTACAATGATCTGCCGCTCGCATTGTGATACAATCAAAGCCTACAATGACCCACTACTCGCATTGTGATGCGATCAAAGCCTGACTTACGTACTTTTAACACTAAGCTGTCAAGTTGCTACCCGAGCAGGTTTCTCGATTTTCATAGTAAGGTTGTAGACTTCATTACTCAATTATTTGCATTTTATAAAGGTTGATACATTGTCCCAAAAAGAAAAGAAAAAATACTCAATTTTATACAACGCATGCTTAAATGATAATAAAAAGTTCCTTGCAACTTTAAACCATGCCTTCGCTTTTCAACGCCTTAAAAATCATGTTTTTAGATATGGAGCATGTCATGCCTATACAAACTTTTACTTGTCAACATCATACACTACGCCACTTCTACACGCCTTATAAGAATAACTACGTACTACGTATCTATACACAATGTACTCTGCTACGCTGCCACACATCTTGTAATAATAATGCTATTATCTATAGCAAACAACAACAAACAATCACAAACAACACGATAACACTCTATGCTACAATGCTCTACACTACGGCGCATCAACTATGCCTACATTACAATACCACACAATGCCTTACACTCAACGAAATAATACTATACACTCTACACATTCAATACCAAACACATCAATACATACGACACCAAATGCGCTATGCAAAGGACTCTAAATGCTAAAATCAATGCAGATATCACCAAACGCTACAATTAATGCAACATACTTTTACGATAGACTATAAGTCTTAATGTAGCAACAAAAACAAACTAAACACTTCATAATAATACTATGCATATAATCTACTCCGTAATTACTCTGCTACCACGCTAAAATCAAATCGATAAACAAGAATAAGAAGGGCAATAGTTGGGATCAACGCATTCGCCAAACAAAGCAATGACTCTAAATAAGAAGAATACGGGCTGAAATTTACGCCTCCACCAAACAAAACAACGACTCCAAGAAAGAAGAATATGAGTCAAAATCAATGCATCGGCCAAAAGAAACTACAACTTTTCGCATTTGTGGTTTTACTCCAACTTAACACTCTCGAGTGACTTTCGTTAATGGAACACCAATAGGAATGAGTTTATAATGGAACAACATTAAGACTACAACTTAGTCAAGATACGAGAAGAAGAAACAATTCCTTAAATCTATAAATATTGCACCAATATTTATTAGGGTTTCAGAATTATCTTTTACCTGATCCCACCATGGATAATATTAGAAAAGAAGTCGAACTTCTCTATTGATTAGGCAGAGTATTCGATCTTTGTAACAAATCAAACGAGAATAAATCTCTGAACGCATCAACAAGGACAATATCAACAACAACTATCTTGGCCACTGCATATATCCCCGCATCTACCTCCGCAACTACCATCACATTTTCCAATGCAGCTACCATCGCATCTACCAACACATTATAAATAATAGCTAACATGTGGCTATTATATCTATTTCTTGCCCAGTAAATACCGTGAACATACATGCAACTACAACCAACGCCACGCGAAACAATATATCATATGAGAGAAAAAAAAATTCACCTCAGAGCTATCTCTAAATCCTCGCTAGAATGCATTGCCAATGAATCCTACAAACATCACATCTCGCTAAGCATCACATACTACTTTACTGCGCACATACACTACCTCGCCACGCAAAACATACAAGATACTGCTACAAGCATCTCGAATCCACACATGCCAAACAAGAACTCATACGTCTTATTTGTCCACGCAAGTAAGTACTACGCAATTTATTACGCCGTCAAATAATCAAACTATAGCATATACTGCATACTTACCATACTACACATACCGCACAACTTCACATGAAATTTTAACTACTTTGATTATATAGGACTAACAACACGCCTCATATATTAAAGAAGACAAATATGCTCCTTATACTTACAAAACCACCATGCCTCCAAAACTTACAAATGCTACTACGCTTCAACTATACTATGCCATAATAATATTATAACGCATCACATAATACTATTAAAGCGAAAAACTCTTTCAAATTTTCAGGACGTTACAAAGTCGCGCATCAGGCATTATTGATCAAATCCAGCCTTCGATACACTTTAAACTGCTTAAGTCGTGAATCAGACATTTATCAAAAAATCAAGCATTCAATCTACAACAGGCTACTCAAGTTGCACATAAAGCGTTCATCAACAAATTAAGCCTTTGATCTACAATAAGGTATTCAAGCTGCGCATCAGGTGATCATCAACAACTAAAGTCTTCAATCTACAATAAGCTGCTCAAGTCGCAGATTAGGCTCGCATTATCAACTTGAAATCTTTGATCTATAATAAGCCACTAAAGCCGTAAAGTCAAGATAAGTATAATCAAACTCCTTCTTAAGATTAAACTACGAAGCCCTCAAGTTTACCAAGTCATTGAAACCAAGCTCTGAAACCCTCAAGACAAGTCAAATCAAACATCTTCTTGAGATCAAGTTAGTAAGTCTTCAAGACAAGGCAAGTTAAACTTCTTCAAATCAAGACGCAAGACCCTTAAGACACCAAAAAAAGTCAAAGTGCATCAACTCAAAAATAAGTCGTTAAGCCCTCGAGTCAAAGTCAACCAAATCAAATCCAAGTCGAGTTGGAAAATCAAAGGACTATTCTCTTATACTTAGATTTTATCAGAGGATTGCATTAACCTATATTAAAATCTATAAAATTACTTTGTTTCTCCAATTTTTCTATTTCGTTATTCAGATTATGAATTTTGTGTGTTATAGTAACAATTTGCAAATATACAAATAATCTAATATTGAATAGTATGAGATTCTAAAAGTGTATTTATTTTGTTCTATATACTAAAATTTTAGCTTTTAGTCTTAATAATTAACATATTAGAGAAATAAGTCGACTGATATATGAAATCAGTCGGTAGATCCAGTCGGTAATAGTTTTAAAAAAAATAACAAAGTGTCCCAACATTCCACCAGCCCTAAAATCTACATCTTCTTCTGAAACTCCCCAAAAAATGTTAACAACATTCTCATTTGGCACATAATGTTGAGAAAGAAGAGAGAGTTGAGAGAAATAAGAGAAAACCCTGAGAATTGGTCAAAACCAAAGGCATATACACGGCTAATTAGTGTAATACACGAATTCTACTATGGTTGTAAGGTAAGATCTCGCTGAATTTCTTGAGTTACTACTAAAATTTAAGGCTAATAGGGTTTTTAAGCCTTTGTTGAGCGTAAATTCGAAGAAATATTGAAGTTTTCATGATAAACGACACATGAATGGGAGAAACTATGATTTTTGAACTGAAGTACAATCCTACATATTATTAAGTAACCTTCTCAACACTTTTGTAAGAGAAATTATACCATTTAAAACCGGTTTAATGAGCAAAATAAACCGTTTTCTCAGGAATAGAGCAAAACAGTCAACTGATGTAACCTATCAGTCGACTGATATGATAGGGTAAAACTAAAATTAAACCGTATGCTATATTTTTCAGCTGTAAATCCCATTTTGAGACTTGAGAGCGAGAATTAGGTTAAACCCTACTAGATCAGCGTCATGCGTGAGAAGAAAACAAACTTAAAGCTTATAAAATCGTGTTAAAAGGTACAAGTACGGGGTAGTTACGGGCAATAGGCCCTATGATAATTTATGCAAATTATGTGTATGGGTTGGTGTGACGTATTAATGTGTCTTGGAGTATCAATTTGTGTGTCCTATTTGCGAATAAACGTTCTAGGAAAATAAATGTGCTATCACAAGTAAGTTGGCATAAATATATGATGTGTGGCGTATTAATATGTGTAAGTCAGTAATATTTGTTGGGAAATGTGAGTTGGCAATTTGTGAAAATATGTGACCTTTTGAGAAAATTGGCATTTTTATGAAAACAAATTTGGAGCTTAGTAGGCCATTTTTTGAAAACAAAAATTGGTGCACTTGGCACATTGAGCTGAAGCGAGGGATAGATCTTTGTTTAAGTACCGTACGAGTCTTTTACGAGACTCAGGGTGTGAAAAGGCACCCATTTGTAAATTTTTATGTATAAAGTCTTAGGGAACGTTTCCCGACTTGGCGTTAAGTGTTTCTCAACATAATATTACACCCGGGATATGTGTCTTATGAGTTTATGATTGCGAGATGATGTATGAATTCGATGACAATATGTGTTGTTCTCTCATATACTTTAATTAACGTAGTGAATATTATTCGTTAACTAATCCTGTCTACTTATTGTTTATCAACCGGCAGATAAGGGAAGCAAGCAGTCGAATAATGAGGAGTTAGAAGATGAAGCAGCAGGCAAATAGCTCCCCTTTGGAGCCTTAGTTGGGACGTCAACGTAGATGTTATGTACTTGTATTTTCAAGTACAAGTTTTTGTGTTCATAAAACTACTTCGGTATTTAAGGCTTATCTTTTGTAAACGACAACTCATGTAATATATATATATATCCGGTTGTTCAAATCATTTCATCTGTATTTTGCTTTATAAAGTCAACATGATGGGTAGCTATGGGCTTCGGCCTCGTATTAAATAAAACTACTTTTTTTTTTTTTAAATCTTACGTGCCCAGAGTACTTGGATTTAGAGGGTATGACAATTCTTTAATATAATATAACCCAATCAAAGGCATACGGGAAAATCAAGTATTATATATTGATTTCTGTACAATGAAATGGTTATTGTTATTTCTTTTCTAATAATATTGTAGTTAACATATATTCTAAAATAATTCCAAAATTTTAATTTATTGCTTAGAGTAGTTTACAAACATACAAATTATAAGGGTTTTTTTTGTCTTTTGGTTAAAAGTGACATATTTTGATATATAATGTTAAAAGTGATCAATTTTAGCAAAAAAATTTAGAAACTAATCCATTTTGGCAAATCTTTAGAATTCTGAGGCCGAGGCCAAATTAAGAAAAAAATGTTACTTTTTTGGGAGTTAGAAAAATGATAGATGGACTTTTAAGTGCCAACCTAATTGGGATGCACTAATTTTATTTTTATGCAAATTCTTATTGTTTTAGGAATTATCATGTCTTTATATATGTTTTTCATCATACTAAAATTATGCCCAATAAATATATTTAATTTTTTAAACTTATTTATTATTGCCTTGTTTTCACTATTTCAAATTTAGATTTTTTTTTTACCAACTGTTTACTTCGTTATTTAATTTAAAGGTGTAAAAACTTTTACACCTTGAGCAATTTAATTCTTTAAAAGTTCAATAAATTCACAAATAACAACACTCAATATCGTAAACTTTTTGTAATTTTTTTAACTTTTAACCTTTAAAGAGTTTTAAGTAATTAATTTTAATTTTTTTACAAAATTGGAAAGAGAACTTTTTTTTTTTAAGTTTCGGGAGAAAGTTGAAAATTTATCTGTAAAAAAGATTCTTTAGTAATTATTAAAATAACATTAAAGGTCCTGAATATTGAAAAGTAACTTTTTCCAAAACCTTAAACTTTGAAAATAATGAAAACTCAGAACTCTAGATAGGAAGTAATTTTTTTTTTATTAAATAGGTTAACTTTTAACATTTTTAAATTTCCTACAAAGCAAAATCATTAAAAATTTAAAGAAAACTAAACATGCCTATTTATGTCTCGTTTTCGGCTTGTTGACCTGGCCTGTCACGGGTTGCAGTCTCTTGCAGGTTCAAAAATTTGATCCGAGTCTGACCAAGCTGACCTGTATAATGATACATGCTCGACATGCCACATCGAACCATGCCAAGCTGGTTTGTTTGCCATCTCTAATCAACATCCTATGCATTGCTATTTCTATTTAAAAATTCAGGCCATCGTTCATCACCTAACTAAATAGTATTTATAGAGTTTCTTTAAAAGGTTAATTAATATTATTTTATATACAAAACTCTTTCATTACTTTTTAAAATAATTGAATTTTCTATCCATTGCTAGTCTACAAATTTTTATACCACTATTTTTAGATACACGATAGATGTATTGTATTTGGAGTTTATCCAGTGGGGGCTCTAACATCCATTGGAGGCCGCTTAGCTTACATGGTTAGAGTATTTATATCATATTATTTTAACAGATTATCTAAAATATAGAACAAATAGATTTTATATTTATTTTATAGAATACATATTTTTTACCTTTTGCATTTCATTATCTATCGCATTTTCTACTTTACTAAAATATTATTTTCTATGTCTTATACTATTTCTTATTTTAAAATTCTACACGTACTAATAAGTAGGAGTGTATATTGCAGTGGAACTCAGAGGAAATGATGCGACATAATTATTTTTTTCATTTTTAATGAATGAATAGTTGTTATTTAAATTTGGGTAACCAAATCCTTAATTATCTATTTTAGCTAACTGCTAGATAATTTGACGTGGAGCAAAAAAAAAAAAAAAATCTAATTTTCGTTATATAAAATAAGAAAATAATCCTCAGCGAATATGATGCAAATGCTCTAATATCATCTTTGAATGTGACATCATTGTGGGAATTTAAACTAATACTCTATAATTAGATATTCATCTCCCTGTATGCATTTAAACACCTAATGAATAAAAAGTAACCATGGATTTAACTTTACTCTTTAAAGTTAATTTCCAACTTGAAAACACACTTGAACAAGAATATTATGCAGGGCTGCTAATGAGCCGAGGTAAACTAAGTCGAGTTATCATCTGTTCAGGATCTGCTCGTCAATTCAGATGATTTGCTCAAGCTCGGATCTTACTTAATAAACACTACGAGCTGAACCCGAGCCTCTTTACATATTGTTTTATTTGGATGTATAGATATTATAGTTATTGCTCTATTTAATATGAAAACACAAAAGTCATTAACTTGAATTTATTATAAAATCATCAACCAATAATCACATAATAGCATATACATTAAATAATTACCACATTTTATAATTTTTTTCTAATATTATAGTTATAAAAGGGTAATTTTATGAAAAAATGTATCGTTCAGATAAGAGGTCAATTTTTGTTTTCATTTATTAGATTATATTTGAACTGTATATATTAGTGTACATAAACTAACACTTTTAATTTAAAATACATATATACAAATACACGAATCAAACGAACCGAGCCTTTAATGAGCCGAGTTGAAAGCTATTCAAACTTAGTACATTTATTTGGCGAACCCTATTTTGCTATTCAGACTCGATTCATCTATTGAAAATTTGAGCCCCAATCGAGCTTTCGATAAGTCAAACCTAACTTATTAATGAACGGTTCGATTCATTTGTATCGCTATCTATCGTGCATATTTTGTAGCAACTTAGTTACAACTTTTAGACTAGATCTTTTTTATTTTTTACTTAAAATTCTGGTTGCATTCGATTGTACAACTTAGAAGAGTTTTTTTGATTTTTTTTAATTTAAATAATTTAAAAATTTTAAATTGTATGCATACAATTTTTTTATTGAAATAAACCCCAAATGGATTATTTTAAAAACAGCAAAAAAATAAAATAAAAAAAATAAACCATCGATTATGTAGTTTTGA
>MKEJ01089270.1:3100-13557 GCA_001753735.1 Embelia ribes
TTTTTAAAAATTTATACATTTAATTTCAATCGTTGATTTGAAAAATTAGGGGCCCAGATGCGTTAGGCAATCCATCTCTATCCATTTGCACATATTAAAGTATTCGCAACAAATTGACTAAATACCTATTTCTAGCTATTTTAACTAGTAAAATGATAAAAATAAAATGATAAAAATCTCAAAAAATACTCATACATTAGTTAAGCTAAATCAATGATTAATTTACCTGTTAGCTATATTTATAGCTTAATTCAGCAAATCACTGTAGTATCGCTAATTTTGTTTCCTCTTTCTATTCTTATTTTTTAATTCCTTTTTTTTTTTGTTGTCGTTGAAACTAGACAAATTCTGGAACAAGAATAATGAAGAATCAAAATCTTCAGAACAGTGACTATACCAGGTATGCACATGTTCAGAGCTTTGGCAGCAAAAAATGACTCCATGTCGAACAAGTAGAAGTAATTGCGATCAATAAGATCAGAAAGCAATTGCCCTGCAAGATGATGAAGTGTTGCCATTATAGGAAGAGATAGATGCCATTTCCGATAACTTGGACCATTGATGAGTTTTGTTTTCAGAAGAGGCTTATGGTCATAAAACCATGAAAACACAGCTGAATCTTCTTCCTCGTCCAAATCTAATTGAATAGGCTCCAAAGGATCTACATCCAAAAGATTGTCAGCATAGTCCAATGGAGGCTCCTCATCATCAAAAGGGGGGAAACGCATTCTTTTGAAATGTCGACGGTCCCTCTTCTCTCTTCGCATCATGATCCACATTGTGCCCCACTGTAAAGTTTTATTCAAGGACAAATTAGACATGGTGGAAAAAAGAAGTGCATATTGCTAGAACATCAGAAAACATCACAGAAGGAGATCAAACCTGCGCCAAGTAAATGGGTTCAACAACCCATGGTATTTCATCAACAAATGTGATGGCTCCAGTAATGTGGTAAAGAATCTTCACGTCACGGACCTATATTATCAAAAAGATCACAAAACTGTTGGTAACAGAGGCGACACCAAAGATAAATAAAAGACAAACAGAGAAAAAACAAAATGGAGGAGCCGATACCTGTTCCCAGGGCACTGGCATGTTCTCTAAGAGTTTGTAAACTGCATGGGGAACAAATTTAAGGGCACCAAGGTATACACGTTTATCGTGACGATACTTCTTCGAGGACATGTCACCATGATCCCTGCACAATATAGCAGCCAACAATCAATTCACTGATCAGCCATCATAATAAACACATACGTGCAAATAAAACATGTAAAATTATTACTAATTAATCTACATTAGCATCAAGGTACTTCAATTTGCAAGGTAATAGAAAAACTTAATAAACAGTATACTGTATACACCTCTATAATTTGCAACGTCTCATAAATTGAGCTCCAATAGCATCAAGGTACACTATAATTTGAAAGCATAACAGACACAAATAACAATACACGAGAACAAATTAGCAAAATGGTACTAAATAAAGCTCCAATAGCATCAAAATATACAATTTTCAAGTATAACAAACCATAATAACAACGTAAGTGCACTAGAAAAGACAGAATTCTTACTATTTTTTAGCTCCATCAGCATTGAGTTACTGTAATATGCAAGAGTAACAAGACGAATAGCAACATACGGCACTAAAAATTTGCTTAAAAAAAAATTAAGCTCCATTAGCATTAAGCAAGAAATGTTTCAATGATTAAAAAAAGATAAAATGTCCCCGTGATACACAAGCAATCGTTAGAGCACGAGATATGTACTTGTTTGATTATTATTTGGTGGGACCTAGATGTTTAATGCGCGTGACATGGTCCAAAATCTCCAACTTGTATACCAATCTTTACAATGGCGGTAAAAGGAATTCTTACCCAAACTGAGAAAATGATCCATAACAAATGATAATACGCACACCGTAGCTTGCAAAATGTTACCAAACTAAGCTCCATTTGTATCAAGGTGCTGAGGTTTGCAAAGATAAAAAAAAATTGCACTAAAATCCACAGAACAAAATCACTATATTAATCTCCATCGGCATCAAGTTTTAACACTTTGCAAGGATATTCACACAAAGTTCGCCAAACCCTTACTAAACTAAGTACACCAGCACAAAAACGTATATACAGAACAAAATGAGAGATATAACAAGCCAAATAAAAAATCATCCAATTCCCAAAGACAACAAAACCTAATAACAAACAAAAGAATCTACAAAAAAATGTTACGTATTAAGCTTCATCAGCATCAACCTTCAAATAATTCGCAAGGATAACAAAAGCTAATATCAGCAATACACAAAGCACAAGTATACACAAAAAAAAATTGAGATACATAACAAGCCAAATAAAAGATTTCAAAGATAATAAAACACAAAATCAACAAATTAGAACTAAAATCTAGAAAATATGTCATATTTCATTACTAAACTAAGCACCGTTAGTATATACAAAAAAAGAGTTAGATACATAATAATCCAAATAAACAATCACCGTATAATTTTCCGGACGTGCTCGGGGGGCATATCCTCCTTCTGCGCCTCGACGAACCCGAACTTGCGCTTATCCCCGTACCGCTTCGAGTTCAGCTGCATCCACTTCCTCGCCTTCTCTTCCAGCCGCGCCTCCGCCTCCTCCGGCAAGGGTATCACTGTGTACGACGGCTGTGCCGCAGGCGGAGGAGGTATCATCGAGCCGCCGGTGCCCGGCGGCGCTATCTGGCCGCTGTTGGGGTTCCACATATCGATCTAGAGCAGGTGAAACCCTAGCTAGTGGAGATATTGAGGAGAGAGAGTGCTGAGGTCATAGAGAGCGGGGGTGATTCTAGGGTTTTAGAGGGTTGGAGAAAGAGCAGAGGGAGTGTCGAAATGACGATTTGGGATGGTTTCGAATAAGAATGACCACCTTTTATAATTAAAATAATATTGGCTCGGCTTATTTGTTTATTGTAATTTTTAAATTGATAGGTTAGTTTATTTTTTATTAAAAAATAAATTAATTAATTCAATTAAAAAAATATTTATTTATGTTGAAATAGTAAATAAAATCAACTTAAAAGCTAAATAGCGAAAAATTATTTAACTTTTAATCAAATAAACTGAAAAATTATAACTTATAAACGGCAACCACAATTATACACGTTCAAATTGCTACAAACAAATTGTGTTTCAAGTTGCTACAAACAAATTGTATTAAACTCTAAAATTAATTTCTCATAAAAAGAAATAGTACATGGGTAGAGAAGTGACTTAATTTATTTCCACCACACTAGTTAACCAATTAGCATATATATTTATGATATATGATGATTATTGCATATGTCCTAGCAGGGGTGTTTGCATTTTGATTTTGGAAGATTTATGATCAAAACTAGAAACCAAACTAATAATTAATAATCGATTCAATTTGTTTCAGTTCATAGAAAGTCAAAAAGTAAAACCGAACCGAACCGAACCGAAATCGGTTTGAGCGGTTTAGAGATTTGAAAGTAAACGAAATATTTGGTAAAAGAATATAAAATATGAAGCTTTGAAAGTAACATATATACTATGTCTGTACTATTTGTATATGCATTTCATGCAAGTTTCATATTTACCAATAATTAAGTATTGAAAATAATGTAAAATATAAGAATCTTCATTAATCAACAATAAACTAAATTCAGAGAGAAGACCGTATAAAGCCAAACACAAAAGCCGAATGGAGCAATTGCACACTTCCATTATTTCCATATCCCTTTATTTATTGGCTTATTATAAATAGTGTTCTTGTTAGAACAGTTATGTTATAGGGCTGATATTTGGTTTTTTGCCATTACTGCTTTAGAGCTTGTCCATGGTCATTCTCCTTTCTCAAAATATGCTCCAATGAAGGTCCTTGCTTAGGCAGTCATATGTTCTTTTATCTAATTCTTACAAGAAAAATTTGCAGCTAATTTATAATTGAACAAGTACTCCTTGTAGCATTGCAAAATGCGCCTCCGGGCCTTGATTACGAGAAAGACCAGAAGTTCTCTATGGTTTGTACCCTGTGAACCTGGCTTTGATTTTATGATTCGTCACGATCAAGATGTATTGAACTCTTTATTTCCCTTTCATTGAGGATTTTCAATTTCTGTATTCTTTCGAGCAGATGATTGTTGGTTGCTTGGTGAAAGACCCTTTAAAACGCCTTCATCAAAGAAATTATCAAAGCATTCATTCTTCGAGCAAGCTAGGTCAAATGAGTACATAGTCTGAATACCTATAGACAAACTTCCTATCTTGGTGATCGTCTTAAGGCCTTGAAGATGATTACTTTTTCCCATTTCGAATGTAACTTGACTATAAACCTAGCATACTTGTTGTATCAATTTGGAGGATTTGCGGATAAGTGTACATTTATTTATAGAGGAAAGATGAAGAAGATATGCTTGCGCAAAAGACAATCGCATATGGGAAATGGATGAGATGTCTCAGGTGTGAGTTGATACCTTCACATTAACCCTTCGTTTTTTGTAGATCCACATTCTATTCGAGTCCTATCAATCCCCTAATTGGGTTGTTCAAAATAATTTTCTGAACTGCTAATTTTTTGGTTGGAAGTCTTCTTGTTACCTTACCAGGATAAGCGCATATGATTAATTTTTACTTTTGTTATTATTTGAGCCTTTCATGCACTTTTGAAACTAGATTTGTTATCCTATTTGATGTTTTACATTATCCACTTTATAAATCATGGTACATTCTACCCATTTGTTCCCTTAGAAGACCAAGTTTTTAACATTTTCAGAAAGCTAAAGCATAAATTTGAAAATAAAAAAGTGAAAGTTAGATGTCGCCTTTTGGTTGAAACTGACCCTGCCCAATCTACGTGCTCCGATTGTAATCCCCTCTCTCGTTTTAATTTTAGTAATTGTACAACCTTCTTGATACAATCTGCTGAGTAGAGAAAAATATAGTTACATGCTGAAATGTATCCATGNNCTAGATTGGTCCCTATATGACCTATATAAGTTGTACACATTATCATTGTTCAATATACATCTATTATTATTGATTCTTATATTTTAATAGCTTTCTCTTGCAGGTTCTTCGACATGGCTTTTTAGTTTCAGTTGCGACTTTTTGCATCAATATATCATTTCCCTTGCTTATTTTTCACGTTGTGATAATTGAATGCATCTGCAATATAATATATATTGCAAACTCAACAACTAAGTTTGCTTTCCATAGGTAGAATTTATAACTATGATAGATTCTAATGCATTTCTTTGAATGATGTGTAGAACAAGTACAAACAAGGGATTACTTGTTGAAACTTTAGTCATGAAGACGCGAAGGCTCAAGCTTATTTGATAGTAATTCTTGTTATTGCTTCAATATAGATCATCTTTTATGACTTAAGCTACAATTTAATTATGCTATATATGTTTATTTGGATAGATCCAAGATGAATGCATTATACTTCAAAAAGATCAAGGAGCCATACTTCAAGTTTTAGATGTAAACAATCTTTGATTTGATTGTTTCGAGTACAAGGTTTGATCTTTTGCTCTTCGTAATGATTTGGTGCTTTATAGGATGTTAATGATCCAGTGCAATATGTAACGCTCCGAAATTTCACATCACTTTCTGAACATGTTACTCATACAGTATCGCACATAATGGAAAGAAATAAATCTGAAATAAATATTTAAGTTATCAACATCTTATAAAATATATATTCAGGCTAAAACAACTTACCCAATTTATTTGAAAATACCAAAAAAATCTCAAAACAAATTATTAACTTGGCTCGATGGCCTACAATTTTTGAAATAAATGAAACATTATTCTTGAAATACTAAAATAAAATAGCACCACTATCCACATACTCGAGTGAACTCCACCAACTCTAATACTGGATGTGAATTCCACATGTTTCCGCGCCTGTTTGGGATACAAAATAAACCCAAATAGACGGTTAATTTTACAATGCTTGTGAGTAGAATAACAGGAAAATATAAGCTTGCGAACATGAATAATCAAAGCACAACAACATATATCTCAAAATAATTATTCAATAAAGAAATAAGGAATGAAAATATTTATTTAATAATACCACAATTATTCTCTTTTACGATACTAAGTTCTCATGCTTTTACACTTTAACACCACATTTTAACACACACACTCTACGGGTTGTGCCTCTTTCATGACTTTACGCGTAAAGATGTCAGTCCTCGCACCCTAAATACACACATTCTCTGTTTGAGGGCCAGTATTCGCACCTTCAAATGCAAAACTCAGTTTATTCACTTCAATAATAATGCTCCGTTTAGAGGGTCAGTCCTCGCACCCTCTAAACGTACAACTTAGTTTATTTGTTTAATTCAAATGTTCTCGTTATGTTATTTTTTTTCTTTCAAATTCAAACCAACTCAATTTTCCCAATTTACGCTACTCATAATAGCACACAAATTTTCTACCAGACATTAGGGCGAGGGAGCATATGATCACAACTCATGAATACAAATTTTCTTATCGATGACTCTCGTTCCTCCAAATGTCAATTTCTCGAAAACATAGTTGTCAGGAAATGCCAAATGAGGTTCCCTAACACAATTTTAACTAAATTGAGAGAAGAGGGAATAGTTCATCCCTGATACTATGTGAACTGCATTTACAAATTCATTAGTTTTTATATTGCCTTTCATTATAATTGCATTGCAAGAGGAGATGATGAATCTCATCATTGACATCAATGAACCTTCATTGTTTTCTTTAAAATTATAAGATAAATTAATGTTCTCCAATATCTCATTCACTGCATTACAAAGTGAATCAATTGCTAAACACAAGTGATGGATCTACTTGATAGCTTGTGACTTACATAGAGGAGAGATTCAAATTCAATGATGTAACAAGCAAGTCGCATTCTCCATTTATGATTGTTTTAAAAGATGGTTGGTTCATTTATATATTATGATAATAGTGAAATGATGATCAGCATGACCAACATCAATCAAGTTGTACAAAGCATTTATAAAGGTTTCCCCCTCCAATAGAGCCCAAGGGTTTAAGTCCCCGACTTTACATTTAGCGATCCTCCGTAATGTAGCTTACAACATGTAACTAGGATTGATTACGAAACGAAAGGGGTTTTGATAATGGCTAATAATCGCTTTGGTCAAAAGGTTTAGACATTGCATCAGGATGTGGTTTCTTAACTGTGGTATTACAACATTTAACTTATATTGATTATTATCATGAAACAAAAGTGATTTGATAATGAATAGCAACACTTTGGAAAAAACTAAAAAGGTTAGATTTTGCACCCGAAACGGTTTGTTAACCATTGTAAATGTGGTTTACAAAACTAATAACACGATAATGCGTAAGGCTGAAAGTTTGACATCGATAAAGGAGAAGGAATATAATTCATTTCATATCATGTCACAAAAACAGAATATACACAAGCAAGCATAGGGGTAATATTTATGGCTCCATTACAAACCATGCTGCAAAAGAGTGTATACATAGATACAATTATTCATGCTTGTCTTCAATAAAGTGAACCCCGTTCAAAGAATCTCCGAAAGCTTCCAATGCAACCTTGTAGTGATCGAGAGAGATAACACCCTCTTCAACAACTTGCAAGGCACTTGTATATAGCTGGTTAAACCACTGCACTTGATCCGTAAAATCAACATTTGTCGACCCATTATCGGGAATGTATAAGCGCTTATAATCCTTCTTCCACCGCGCCAATATGTACTTGGAAGGGATCTCATCGACCCCGTTAAAGTTAAGCACAGATAAAGCATGCCTACACAGATAACCGTTGAAGTTAAAACAGCTGCATATGCAACGAAGTTCGCCAGCTGCTCTATTATACAAAACTTCATAGTCCTTAACCTCCCTCCTATACCCCTCACACAAAACTCGCTCCTTCACGAGGAAAATTACATTTTTCCCATCAACATGTAATTGAGTAATGCTGAAACAAGCATACATCTCCTCCACCTCGGACTGAAACTTCTTAAATATCTCTCTCGTGTAGACTTTCGAGAGCTGAAACTCAAAAGGACACCTCGTCTTGAGCTTGGGAATTGAATTTCTAGACTCGATATCTGCAATTGATTCTTCCTTGCACTTCTTATGCAAAGCCAATTCGTACTTATCGAGAAACTCCTTCAGAGGAGTCTGTTTATGTACATATTTATCAAAAAAAGCGTTCACTGCCTCACCAGGGCAGGCAGCAGCTAGGCCCACAAAGAAGACATCTTTTAGATAAACTGGGGCCCATTTAGCTCGAACTTTGTAAAGGGACTGAAGCCACTCATGATCGCTAACTCCAAAATGATTTATCATAGAACCCCATCCTGCTTCGAAATCAAATGGTTTTAGGGCTTCGTACACAACCCTATTAAAGGACCTTTTAAGAGCATCATAGCTCCGAAGACCACCCAACTTTTCAGGAACTTTTCTCATGATGTACGATAAGCTAAATCGGTGATCAGTATTCGGGAAAATTTCCTCAATAGCACTCTGCAAAAATTTACATCTGTTTGTAATAATAGTCTGTGGAGATCGACCCAACATACACAAAAGCCATGATTTTAACAGCCAAATGTAGGATTCTGAGGCCTCACCTGCTAGTAGACCACAAGCCAATAGCACTGTTTCACCATGGTGGTTTAATCCTACAAATGCCACGAGTGGAATCTCATACTTATTCACCAAGTACGTATTATCGAAATATATCACATCACCAAAATAAACCGCGTTAGCTCTAGACCTGGCATCCGACCAGAACACGTTTCTCAAACGTCCTTCATCGTTCATATCCATCAAATAAAAGAAATTTGGATTAGTCAGCTGCATACGGCATAGATAGTTATAAATAGCTTGCGAGTCACTCTTTTTCAAGTTCAACTCATTTGTGTGATCTTTAGTCTCTACCGAAATAGAATCTGAATTTGGGGATACGTTTTTGTGAGCCTCTCCATCGATCACGAGGGCTCGGTATAACTTGATAGTCCGACCATCTAAGTCAGAGTTAGAAGACAGCTTCCTCTTGGTACCAGAAGCTATCTTCTTAACCGGCTTGTTAATTTTTGTGCCTAACAAGTGGTTGTGCTCGTGCGTAACTTCAACGACTCGCCACCTCATCGAATCTGCCAATCTCACCCTGAGCATAGCAGGGCAACCGGTTCTTGTTTCCTTCCTCAGCCGATTCACATCTTTCACCTTTTTGAAACCTTGGCTGCTACAACAAAGCACAGCGCCATATTTTTCTCTACTATTCCTTTTGAACCACGAATTTTTCACCCTTACACAGAAACCAACTTCCTTTGCATAACATATGTAATAGTTGTAAGCATCATCATATGATTCAAACTCCATTCCCACCGTGGGTGCGACGAATTCGTTATTTCCTTGAGATAAATCATTTTGTTCTGACCCAATAGTTCCACACTCCCTTTCCGGTGACACCTCAGCCTCTTCGCCAACTGAGGATTGATCGGTGTTATTAGAAGCTTCTTCCATCTGAATACAGAATCAATTAGCTGAGGTAAAGAAATTGCCACAAAAAAATTCCATATAACAAAGAAAAAGTCACACACTTTGCCAAATCCCCCAATAACTACAGTGAAGATCCCAAATAACTAAACTTGCCTAACCCTTTTTTTTCTATTACATTTTCAAGTTATTCAAAAATTCAAAGATCATGGGTATGTATGGTTACAACTTATAAACTCAGGCTAAACTGCTTTTTTGCTTAGAAGAGCTTTTAAAGCTAAGTTTTTGCTGTTTTAACTTTTAAAAGCAAGAAGCTTTAAGCTAGATGCATCTTTTTTTGAAAATCTACAACCAAACCAAATCACCCTACAACCAAATTATCGATCTCAATAGCTACATTTTCCTTGCCCAACAACAATTATTGTCTCTCTTGACACAAAATGTTTAAAGATCACACAAACATAATGTAAACATCTTTATCCTTATCTAGATATCAAAATAGAAAATTTTGGAATAGCGATTCTGAAATTCTAATTGAAAAGAAAATCACCTAGTGTGTGAGGTACTTGGGTCTATAAAATCTGTGATTAATAACTAAAGTGAAGATCCCAAATAACCAAACTTGGTCAACCCATTTTTCTTTTGTTTCATTTTTATTCTTTACCCAAAAATTTGAAGACTAAATTTCCCACAGCCAAAGAACAGATCTCAATAACAATATATTTTAAAGAAGAATTTTTTTTTCATAATAATTACTATCTCTGATTACCCAAAAAAGCTTAAAGATCATAAGCACATAAAGTAAACACCTTCATTATTACCATATATCAAAATAGAAATTCAAACATTTTATGTACTTGGATATAACAATCTGGTTTATAGAATCTGATATGGAAATAGAGTTGCAATAAAAGTGCTAATACCTGAAACAACAATTGAAAACGAAGGTGAAGTCTTCTCTCTCTCTCTC
>MKEJ01089273.1:0-19195 GCA_001753735.1 Embelia ribes
ATTTTATGAAAATTTTGGGTTTGGTCCAGCCTTAAAAAGTTTGGTTTTGGTTTGGATTTTGGGAATTTCGGGTTTAGTTCAAAAAAAAAATTAGATTGATTTTTCGGATTTTAGAATTTCGGTTCGGGTTTGATCCGAATTGAACCGTTGCTCACTCCTGCTGAATTTATAGGCAATTCATTTTGGAACTATTGGGGAAATAAAAGTGCAAGGGAGAAAATTTGCTTAAATACTTTATGATATGATAATCTATCCGGAATTTCATTTATAGTTAACGCAATATTGCCAAACTCTCAGTAACGAGCGTGACATGGTCAATTAGGACCCGATGCCACTTGAAACTAGCATGGGACTTCCCATATTTTCTAGGGTTCGGTTAAATTTTTGTGTCCAGTTTAATTTTTTTTTTTATTGTTAATAAATAGATCTGAATTTTGACGTTGATAGTGAAAGGATTTTAGTTGGAAAAAAATAATTTCTTTGAACTGCCTTTAACTATATGGGGTGTAGATTTTCTTCACAGTAATGAGAATCTGAAGATATGCTTAATACAGACCTTTTATTAGGTGAGCTAATCATATTCTTTTTAAAGATAATAATTATCAACCACTTGTGCAAATTTTTCAACGTTTCGCTATAAAAGGTTCCACTCAATTATAATAATGAGATTCGTTAGTTGAAGCTTCCATCGAAGCACGAAGGTTACTAACTATATGTGCATAAATTTTTTGTGCAAAATTGAGCCCGGTAAAATGACATTGCCTCAACTTATTCGATGATTAGTTGCCAACATTTAAAGTTACTAGTATCTTCATTCAATTCATAACATTTATTTGGTTGTAATTTATAAGTTCCAAAATTTATCAAATTTTAAAAGTTATATGACATTTGATTGTTCAGCTTAAAAGTTAAGCTTATTTGATATTTTGGCTAAAATAAGCTGAAAATTTTAAATTATATATATTCACCTTTTTGTCGATATAAATAAGTTGATCTATTTGCTTAAAAGCTGTAAGCAAACTAACCTATAATAAGTGTTGTTTTAGAGACATGTTCTTGTTTCAATTTGATCGTCATTTTAAAAAAACAAGAATCTATTTATTATTATTTTTTTTAATTTTGCTTATGTCAGATAGACTAAATTTTCAACTATTCTACACAACTCAAACATTTAATAAAGGAATTTTTTGTAAAATATAGTTAATTTTTGCTAAAATTGAGATTATTTAATATTATTTTTAAGTTGTATGTATTAACCTTAAATGATAATTATTTTGAAAAGGAGAGAGTATGCCTCTTATTTGCCGTTACTTCATTTTCTCAGCATGCTTTCTCCGTCCTTTCATAGTCCTATTTGTTTTTTCACTTAAATTAAGAAAATACAATCAATTTGGTGAAATCATTAAACTTCTCGTTTATCTTACTAAAGTGCACATTTTATGTAATGATGTATTTTTGTTAATAAAATGCACATTATGAGGGCATAGCTGCAATGATATAATTTCAAGATTATATTATGTCTAGCTTTTGGGATCAAAAGTTTTAACTCTCATTTTGTTGAATGGGAAAATAAAGCTCAACTCTTGATGACCTGTTTGATAAAATTCTTTGTTTAGATGTGATATAAAGCACAACCTTTGTGTATAGTGTCATACAAACACTTACTTTTAACCTAACTTGTTGGACTATTAGCCTCATTTGCATGTGAAACTTATTGATTCATAATTTGTTATATTAGTATGTGACACCTAACCACACCGACAACGTTACATATTTTTCTTTTCACAATCACTAAATTTGGCAACAAGGTTGCACAGAAAGTATGAGGGGTTGATTTTATCAACACTGTATATTTTTTTGTAAATTGTTGATAAAATATGAGTTGTACATTTTCTATGCAGCCTCACCGAGTAACACTGCCTATATATGCAATAGCAAATTGGCGGTTTGTACAAGACATTTCTATATGTTCATTTGAAGTCAAGTGAAGTCCTATTTAATTTTATATGTTGAAAATGTATCCCTCATTATATGGGATTTGCTATCAAAACAAAATTTTCCCCCCTTCTAATGTATATGAATTTTTTGTACAAAATTACTGTATTTTGATGACAAGATTACTGCAAACTAGTGATAATTTATTATAATTAATTTCAATTGAAAATAGATTAAAAATACTACTAATAAAATTTTCTCAAATTATAGTAATTTAACCTTAATAAACAGAAATTTCTGTAGATTACAAGAAAAAAGTTTCGTGTGCATAGAGGACTTCCCATTATGTGATCTTTTGTGAATCACTCTGTGTACCATGTAGCTTCTGAATTAGACTAATCATTATTTTTAACTTTTTCTACAAAAATTATAATTTCATAAATAAATAGTTATGAACTGAGTGTTGCTATAATTTGATGTAGAAATTAAGCATTGATTGCAAGAGGTGGACCGTCCAAAGGATATTCGTGGACCCTTTATTCTTATAGTATATATGACAAAAAAAAAAAATAGACATTAACTCAATCTGATTATTCAATGTGGGCGATTGTGACCGTTGGATTGAGTGGCTTCCAAACAAAGTGCTCTAATAATTACCCAATAAATTTTCAATTCCATATCCTCTAAATTTGACGATACCAATAAACACTTGT
This sequence comes from Embelia ribes, assembly GCA_001753735.1. Taxonomy (NCBI): domain Eukaryota; kingdom Viridiplantae; phylum Streptophyta; class Magnoliopsida; order Ericales; family Primulaceae; genus Embelia; species Embelia ribes. The sequence goes on from MKEJ01089273.1 coordinate 2,649, forward strand.
ACAGTAAGATCATGTATCATTCATAAAAATAAGATAAATACATAAAATGTAACAATTATTCTTGTCATCCAAATATTAGTAAAAGATCAACATATATTTGTTTGTACGCATATTACTAGTCTTTCCTACAAATTAAGAATCAATTTGCCATCTTTTCCGAATTAAGGGGATATTTATTGAAAATATTGGGACCAAGAAGTTTTGTTAAAACAATAGGGATTAATCACGTAGTTCATCCCCTCTCTTTCTCTATCTATCTATCTGTATATAACGTAGTGTTTTTGCTTTATAGTTGAACAAAGTACGAAGCAAACATATCGAGAGGTTGAGTCGTCGAGGATGAAACAATTTTTGAAACTAAGAAGAAAAAGTGTCAAGTTGCGGTCTATTATGAATTTTAGCAGCTGCAGTTTTACTTAGGACAATTAAATCATGCAAAAAAAAATAAAAAATTGAATAATAAAAAAACTTTAATCTGTATTGTTGTTGTTGTTTTATTAATTTTTTATATATCTAATAGCCCCCAGTGAGACTACAACCTTTTTAGTCTACAAGTGTTTGAGCAACATTTATGAAAACTAAGTCACGCATTTCAACCCCAAAGATTGTTCACTAATACCTAAATTTTCATCTCTTTTGTTATTTTCTATAACCAATATAAGGAATCCATTTTGTGAGTGCCTAGAAATAACCATGCAATTACCAACCAAAAGTTCCATTAATTACGAAATTATAATTAACTCCATTTATTAATATAAAACATGTTGTAATTTTGATTCCCTCTCTCCTCCCTGTTCACGTGTATACACGTATGCGTAAGTCTGTCAAATTTGTCATCACACTATTGCAATGTATTAATTTACAGGGTAGATGAATTGCACTAAAAGTTCCCATTGTTACAAATAATATTTTATTTGCTATATGCAGTTTCAATTGCAACAATAATAATTCTCAAGTTTTAAAAAAGAATCGGACCCAAGCTTTAAGAAATGTGACGTAATTAATCTATTTTATGAAAATTTCACATATTAGAAAAATACTAGGATGCTCAAGATAAGAGGCAATATCTAAGGAGGGACCCGCAATACAAAGTTATTATCAAATTTATGTGATTGGTTGAAACTATATATGTAAAAAAAAAATTAACACTAAATAATAGATAAAAAAAATTTAGCACTAAAAAGATTGTTATCGTAAGAAAACTAATTTACTAAAAAATAAAGCGTGTATTCATCACTTGTTATAGTTTTTACTTTTAAAATGATTTTGCATCGTAATAAGAAACAATTACGACACTTGTTCAAAGAATGGGAAGCATTAGTGTTTCAATCGAAAATACGGAGGATCGAGCAAAATTTTAGACGAAATTATGGAGCAAGTTGGATAATTAATTAACCTATAGTTTACATATATATTGGTGAGTTCTTCTTTACGTAGCTAGTTATTTAATTTTATATAGTTGTTTTTAAGGTATTTCTGTACTTTTTGTAATTCATGATTAATTCTACGAGGTACGGTTAGATATTGTAATAAGAATTTCTTCCAAAAAAATTACTACATCCATTGAAATTCTAGATTTTAACTTAGGTGACCCAAACCCTTTTTGCTGTGACAAACTCGATCGGTAATTTTAAATAGTCTTTGCTTATTCATGATATCTGCAATTTTTGGACGGTCCACAATGAGGGAATGATATACAAAATAGGAAGAATAGTCTGTGACTCAAGTACAAGGTTGAAACAAATTATGAGCTGTATAAATAAAATTTTATAATAAAAAATTATAAAAATATTTTTATAAATATATATAAAATATTTTATTTTTTATGTCTTATATTTTGCCGCTTTGCCGCACAGAGGCACTTGCGCCTACAAATTATCAGTTGAACAATTGTTGGCATTAAATATACTAGGATCTATAGCTAGATACCCATACCTAGCAAATTCTCATTTAGAAATGATAAGCTCCGGTAATATATACATAGGTTCGTTATTAACTTTCATTGTTAATACAATATATTTAAAATTAAATTACATTAAAAAATTCAAATTGCTACATTAACAGATAAAAAAATTGGGTATATTTTAGATGTAGCCTCCCAAATTATTAATGTATTTGTGTGTATATATGCTAGTATATGATGTCATTTACTAGTATATCATGCTTTATCTTGGGGAAAAACTAAGCAGAGAAAAATGCACTCTGTATTAATTGAGATAGTAATCGAGCATCTACTGTAAAATAATAATAATTTACCCTGGTGTTAAATAATACTTACCCTTGATTTAAACTATGACACTAGGGTAAATATATTATAACTTTGATTTTAGTTTAATAATATAGTAATCACATTTATTAATTGAAAAACTAAGATAACTTTTAGAAGGGAATGGGACGAAGTTGCAATTTCACCCATAAAAATGCTTAATGGAATATAAGAAGAAAAAATGGAATTGAAATTCCAATTTCGTATTACAATTATAGTAGTAATAAATAGTATAGTTAGAGATCATCGCTTTTATATAGCATAATAATGTGAATAAGTAAATGATAATCTCATTCATCTTAAAATTCTATAAATAGAGTCGCAAATTTTGATAAAGTTGTGTCAAGATTTCCTTAGATTATGCCGTGCATTTCACATGCATCAATGTGTTACTCTTGGCTAATTTATATAGAGAGAAATACAACGAAATTAGCAAATTCAAATACCCAACTATACAAAGAAATTTATTTATTTTGTAATTTCAAAACCACATAGAACTAAATATTAGTTTTAAAATTACACGGGCTAGAATAATATTAAGTTAAAGCTGAAGTTTAGTTCTTTTAGCCTTCTAAGAAAAATTAGTAGTGATTTTTGTGCAAATAATAGAATATAAAAAAAATTGGGTTAATTACACTGACGACCCCTTGGTGTCATTTAAAATTCTATTTGGTTACCATAGTTTCAATTGAAAAGTTAATTAGTCCTTATTATAGAAGCAAAAGTCATTAGATAAATGTATCCATCATTTACATTGATATCGCCTCCTCACTTGAGCACTTTAAGTTTTTATATAAGAAAAAATTATAAAATAGATAAAAAAAAAAATTATTAGCCTCTTAAAAGTTTAGGACTAGGCCATATAAATTCTTTGTGGAGACAAGCATATCATCTCCAAATTTTTGCTCTTCCTTTTGTTCTCGCTCCCTCTCTCATAGATTTTTAACTTACAAGTTCGACTTTTTCACATTTTCGTTCTTGCTTCTCCTTCCGCTCTGCGATTTGGTGACCTAAATTTGAGGACTAATTAATTCCGCCTTTTCTTCTACTTTCTATTTAAATGGAAAGTAGTGATTGACAAACGAGAAAGGAAGATATCATAAGTAACTTACTTTAAGGTCCCAAGAGTGAATTCAATAAGAAAGAAAGTCGTTTATTTATGGCAGTATTGGTGTTTTCGCAATTAATTATAGTTTTGTAGCTCCTCGTAATTGTAGCAAGAAAAGGAACTTTTAGAAACTTGAAGTGAGGGACCATTCCATATAAATGAGGAGGCTTAATCATAAAAAGTTAACACACACACACAACAGAATCGTATTGAGAAAGACAGAAGATAAAAACTCGAGGACTATTTACATTTGAATTGAAATTTCAGAGACTAGATAGAACTTTAGTTAAAACTACAGGGACTATTAGTGTAGTTCATCCAAAAAAAATATGACATTTTCATAACAGATCTCGACATTAAAGTATTTAACACGTTGCCCCTCTCTCTCTCTCCCAAAATCTCTCTCTCTCTCTCTCTCTCTCTCTCTCTCTCTGTGCCATTGATGACCTCCCTGTTCCGGGCATGCTTCTCAATACTCTCACAATCTCGCCAAATCCCCACGACCCATTCTCTCTCTAAACTCCCCGTCTGCCCATGTAAATTCACCTTCACTCACTCTGGTTCTAACGCCGTTAAACTGGGACTTAACATCCGTTGCTACAGCTCCGGGAAGAAGGGTGTGGGCAAGTCTCGGTTGGTGAAACCACGTGGCATGGAGGGGAAGATGAAGGAGGGTAAAAATGAGTTCTTTGTTGTGAGAAAGGGGGATTTGGTTGGGGTTTATAGTAGTTTCAGCGATTGCCAGGCTCAAGTTGGATCTTCGGTATTAATTTACCTTTTGGATTGTAAATGATTTTGTTTCATTTTGAGTTGTGGGTTTTTATTTTATTGCTTTTGTTTGCACTTTTAGGGCATTCTCACAATCGTATCCATTATTATCCCCTAAAATTTGAATCCCCATAGCTTAAATTTTAAGATAGAGACTATAATATTCAGAATGTCAACACCAGATCCCTAAACTTAAAAATAGTATTGGGATGAAATAGCGGGGATAACTGTAGCAAACCCTCTATTTTTTAGGGGATTAAACAGTAGAGTAAAATACCTTGTGAGCATCCCAAACAATCAATTCCTAAACTTAAGATGGAGCCCCCATATGGAGGGATTGATGGGAGTTCCCTTGGAATCCTGCTTTGGCTATTTCGGCCCCTAAATGTCCAAACCAGAACCCTAAACATAAAATAAATCTGGGGATGAACAATAGGCCCCTCTAACTAAAGGAACACTATAGCGAGCCCTCTATTTTTTAGGGGATTGAATAGTAAAGTAGTCAGAGCATGCTCTTAAATTTAATCTCTAAATTTAGGATATGGGTTCCTTTAGGAGCATTGGTGTGAGTTTTCTTACGGACTTGTTTTTCTGCATTTTAGTGATTTTTTTGGTGTGCTTTTGATTAAGTTGACATGAGCTTAGTTATTGAAAATTCTCACTTTCCAAGATTTTTAGTTAATTGGGTTTGTGGTGGTGTATCTCCGAAGGTGTATTCAATAAAAGTTAAATTTAGTGTTCGTGGGACTTATACGATATTGTCATGGACGAAAAGTATAAGGAGAGGAAAAATGAGTTATTTGTTGTGAAAAGGGGGAATTTGGTTGGGGCTTAAAGTTGTCTCGGTGATTGCCAAGCAGAAGTTGGATCCTCCGCATAAATTTCTTTAAACCCTTTTGTATACTATATACACGATTTTGCTTCATTTTGAGTTATGTTTTTTTTTTTTTGTTTTTGTTTCCACATTTTGGGCCTTGTTAGCTATTTTTGGTCCATAATTTTAACAAATGTCCACACTGGACCCTAAGCATGAAAATAAAAATGGGGATGAACAACAGTCCCTGGTACTGGGGGATTACTATAGAAAACCCCTATTTTAGGGATTGAATAGTATAGATAAACTGGTGGGAGCGTTTAATCTCTAAAATTTTGGATATGGCCTCATTCTTACGGACTTGTTTTTCTGCATTTTAATGATTTTATCATTGGGGTGCTTTTGGTTTAAGTTGAAATGAGTTTCGTTACTTAAACTTCTTACTTTCCCAAATTTTTAGTTAATTGGGTTTATGGTGCAAGTATTAGATATAATATAGATATAGTTTTCTCATGACTTGTTCGATAATGCCATCATTGCCATGTGTCATGGAAGATAAGGAAAAGAAGATGAAAAATGAGTTTTTGTTGTGAGAAAGGGGGATTTGGTTGGGGTTTATAGTAGTTTCAGCGATTGCCAGGCTCAAGTTGGATCTTCGGTATTAATTTCTTGAACCCTTTTTTATATATTAGTTTTGATTCATTTTGTGATGGGTTTTGTTTTCTTGTTTTTGTTTCAACTGGGGATGAACAGTTCACTGTAGGAAACCCCCTATGTTTTAGGGGATGGGCAGTATTCGATCCAGTGGTGTGAGAGTTTCCTTGAATTTAATCTCTAAAATTTAGGATTGGGGCTCATTTAGGAGCTCTAGTGGGAGTGCCCTTATGATGCATCACTGGAGTTGCATTTGATAGAAGTTAAATATAGATTTCTCAGGACTTGTTCGATGAAGTCATTTGTCATGGAAGAGAAGGATAACTAGAATAAAATTGAGTTCTTTGTTGGGAGAAAGGAGTGGTTAAGGTAAAATTGCCTCAATGATGGTCAAGCTCAAGTTGGATATCAATTTCTCAAACCCTTTTTATATACATGCTTTTGCTTCATTTTGAGTGATGCGTTGTCTTTTCTTGAGATTATGGTTTTTGTTTCCACACTTGGGATCCTCATTAGCTAATCTGGGCCCCGCAAATTTTAATCAGTACTCTGTACTCCCAACTTTTAGTTAGAGGCTGATATGTGGAAAATGTCCAATGTCCACATCAGACCCCTAAACATGAAAATAAATCCGGGAATGAACAATAACTTTTTGAAATATTGTAGCAAACTCTCTACTTTTTAGGGGATTGAATAGCATGGAAAAACTGGTGGGAGAGTTCCCTTGAGTTTAATCTCTAAAATTTAGGATATGGGCTCATTTATGAGCATTGTTGTGAGTTCCCTTACAGACTTGTTTTTCTGCAATTTTAATATTTTTTTTGGGTTGCTTTTGATTGAAGTTGAAATGAGTTTAGTTATTGGGGGGCTTTGGATATTCATTTCTCAAGTCCTTGTCTATGTACATTATTCTGGTTCATTTTGGGGCTTGCTTTTGTGCATTTTAATGATGTTTTGTTGAGGTTCTATTGTTAACAGATGAAAGATATAGTTACTAAGCAAGTAAAACGCAGCTGTTTGTTCACTTACTGTTTATGTTTAATTTCTTATGTATTGAATACATGGTTGGCCCTTTCATTTTCTGTGGTAGATTCACAACCCTCCTGTAAGTGTATACAAAGGGTATTCAATGCCTCAGAACACGGAGGAATATCTTCTATCTTGCGGTCTGAAGGATGCTCTCTATTCCATCAGAGCTGCAGATTTGAAAGATGATCTTTTTGGTCCACTTGTACCTTGCCCCATCCAGGTTAGTGCTCAATCGTGTTAGAGGTGATCTAAACTTTAATTTGATAATGAGATATTATTTTGCTTCAGCTACCATCTTCTGCCCAAAGTGATATGGATGCGTCAAAGAAGAGACTGTTAAGAGCGATGGGGACAGAAACTATGGTGAGTTTTAGGTCCTTAAATAAACGATTTTGGTGACATGGATGTGCCTTGTTAAGTGTCGTTTACTGCGTGGCTATTAAGTTTTTAAAGGAAGTTTTAATTTCATATTTGTCATTACCCCTGAATGCATGCACAGGCAATAATAGTTTTATCAAATATTGATTTTAGTATTTTTTTTTTTTTTAAATTTGCCTTGAATGGATGAATATTTTTCAGAAAAATAGAAAGAATAGTAAACTTCATTCTTCCCAATTTTTGGTGATACATCCTGAAGAGTAATCATGATTCATGAACATTCATGGTGGTTATTTGAAAGAACAATTTCTAATTTTTCTTTTGCTTTTAGGTTTTATTGTTTATCTTCCCGAATGAGGTATAGACTTTGAACTTTCTTTGGTATTGTGTGCATGTTTGATTCTGGCCTTGCAGGATAAAGGTTTATCAACTTCCATCTCTGCCGATCCCATGAGAAAGCATCTTAAGGTATATCATAATTGCTAAACTTAAAATATCAGTTTTTGTTGTTTTTACATGTGAAAAGTTCCTAGGATGCCAGAAACATGGAGTTGAAGCGAAGCGGTGTCCTTGACATAAAATTTAGTTTACAACTGAAGGCTTGTGTTGTTGTCTCTATGGTATTTTGGTTTTCGGTCTCGTTTACATTTTCCCTGGTTCGGGAGCAGAGACTGAATTTGAAATATTGTTGCCTTATCATTTTTATTTTCGTATGAAAATGTTCTCGAAGCCAGAGAAACAACATTTGAGATTCCAAATGATGTCGTTTTCAGAAAATTTTGTGGATAATATTTAGGGATTAGTTCACCAAGCACACTTCTTTGTGTATCTAATTTCGGAAAATAGTTAAATTTTTCAGAACCATTAGTAAGCACCTTGTGTATCTTTACATTTCACTTGGGAAGAACACGAAATTGTTGAAGTTTCTGTTAGAATTGGGTGATAAACGTGGTAATTTTGTTCAAGGTTATGGATTTTCTATCTTTTGGCGTAGTATATTATCTTTTTGGTGATAATTTGCAGCAGTCGTGTATTCTTGAATTTGATGGTGCTTCAAAAGGAAATCCCGGACAAGCTGGTGCCGGTGCTGTGCTGCGAGCCGATGATGGAAGTGTGGTACAAAATCCTTCCTATCGAGGGACTATTACTTTTCTCTCTGTGGAATGGTATTATTGACGCTAGTAATGTCTCTGAATTTGTATTCGATCTAGATTTGCAGATTGCGTGAAGGTTTGGGTACGGCAACCAATAATGTTGCTGAATATCGGGCCATGATCTTAGGCTTGAGATATGCTCTTGAGAAAGGGTTCAAAAATATTCGTGTTTTGGGGGACTCAAAACTCGTTTGTATGCAGGTCCTTTTTCATTTCTGCCTGTTAAACCACGAGGCGTTTGCTTTCATTTAGCTTCTGATACGATACTCCACTTTTAAAAAACCATTTTTCACATAGTCAATTAGCAAACTGCTCTATTGGGTTAAAAATTGAGCTAGGAAATTTTGTTTAACAGATTCAGGGACAATGGAGGGTTAGAGACCAAAACATGTCCATCTTATACAAGGAAGCTAAGAAACTCAAGGACAAGTTCCTTTCTTTTGAGATCAGTCATGTTCTACGGGTATGTTAAATTATAATTTTTTACGACATGATATGACCCCAGAAGTTTTAGTGTCTTGTCGCTCTCTCTCACTCTCTTGCTTCAAATTTGTGAATTTCATCATTTATGTTTTTACCTTGAAATAGGGATCGAACGCAGATGCTGATGCTCAAGCAAATTTGGGTGCTTATCTTGCGGGTGAGACTTTAGCTTAGGTGTTTCTGATTCTGCTTTGTTACCATAAGTCGAATCTTGTATGTTGACAATGTTTCGTTGTGTCTGTAGATGGTGAAATACAGGAGGAGTTTGCATAGGTTTGGAGGAAGTTGATAAGTGAAGATACCGAATACCGACAGCTGAAGCTGATGCTGTACACATGGTTTTGAAAATTTTGTCAAAAGCTGTTAAAATACTTGAAAGGCAAGCAAATAACCAATATGTTTGAGGCACATCATCAGGCCTCAAGAAGAGCTTATGAATCTCGACACCAAATTTCTGATTCATTTTTCTCCGCAATGTTTCATTCTTGAAGAATCAGGTCTTTCCTTTTGTTTCCCCCATATTGAAACCCCTTAAACCACTGTAATTGACTTAATTGTTCTCATGAAATTGTGTACCAACCGTGAGACTGCTGGAATATTTTTTTAAAAGTGGTTTTTGTTCTCATGAAGAGGATTATGTTGTTTTTGATATTTCCTCGAATGCAATGGAACTAACTACTACAATTTCATTCGGCAAATTTGTAATAGATAGCACCAGTTCTATGTTTAAACTTGGAATAGAACAAAGAGAATTGGACTAGCTTATGGCTTCTACATATGATTATTGATGTTATTTTTTCCTTTCTTTTTACTTTGGCACCATCACTTGGACAATTGTGAATACGATTGATGAATACTTTTGCACTTACCCCTAGTTTCTCAAGCAAAAACGAAATGGAATATGAGTGCTGGAGAGGGTGAATGGATGTCAAAACAGTTCCAAGCACTATAAAGAGCTCGGTAAGCTTTCAGGAAAAAGGATCCATTACTCCTTTCACCATCCGGACTATTTCTAATATTCTCTCACATATGCTTTGCTAGTTGAGCCATCGGAGGGTGTTTGGCTTGATCATAATCTCCTCCGATCGAGCTAAACCATCCTCTAGATCTTGGTAACATTTCCATCTCAACATCACTTAAAACATATCACAAACAACATAGTTGCTGTTTAAGTCACCCAGCCAATGGCATAATCGGTAGACGGAGATTTATTAACAAAAAGAAGCCAACCTATTCCGGCCACTGAAATTAAAATTTTAATGTGAAATTTGAGTTCCTTTACCTTAGGCCGAGGCATGACATACGAAATATCCACAACAGGCCATGAATGAAGGACGCATCATCAAAACATACACACAAACACACCCGTGTGTTGCATCGTCTGCTGAAATATCCACAAGAGGAGCCAACGGGAACTAATGGGTCGAAACCAAACGTCAACTGAAACTAACGGAGGATGGTTGTTGCAACATCTGGTAAAATAATCCAGTTGACGCCTATCAATTTCTTCCCCAAAATAAGTTGTTTTCCAGCATTTTAAGATTCAATGATTTTAAAAAAGATTGGATACAAATCTCATACAAAGTCAACTGAAACTCAAATTTTCACCCATACCATTTGCACTAAAAGGTTGGGGATAATAAACTAGAAGTTAAGAACTGGCCAAAACTTTTGCTAAAAGATAGGAGAACCTCGTAAAATCTACCAAAAAATAGGAGACTAGTTAACAAGGAGGCTTTGACACGAGTACTAAGATGATGTGTCATTGGTTGCCTGTCCAATCTTTCCAGTCCTTGTCGACATGGTCAGTGGCCCATTTGACAGCTGCACGGGCCGCTTGTGGGCCCCCAGGCAAACCCCGCTCATTCAAAGTGTCCGCCATGTCAATAAATGGAGTGACCAAGAGTGTACCTGGACCCCCATACTCGGTATGCAAGAAGGTAGTGAATATCTGCAAAAGATGATAAACAAACGGTTAAGATATTTTAGCGCATCTACACAAGTCTAGGTTCAGATTTTTTATCAAATTCGTTGACGTTGTTTGTGATATGTTTTAAATTCGTTGACGTTTGTTGGATAAGGGGAATGCGAGCAACACATACTTCAATGACTCTCCCATTCCTATTGATTCATTTTGGAAATATTAAATTAGTTTTATATTTCTTTTTCAATTTCTCTTTTTCTCCTCGATTGTAATACTGATAGTGTAAGAGTGTAGCACTGGTTTTGGTAAATTAGAATGAGATCTTGAAAACCATGGAAAACCATATACAAACATTTAAATCTAAGTTAAAGGCACTTTTAACTATCAAACACTGAAATCTTTTACAATTGCTTACACTTAATTTCCAACAATAATGAATCCACCAATTTTATACCTATTGTTATTGTACCCTTCTGTTTTCAGATATATAAATCCACCCCTATGTTTGTTTTAGTCATTCTATCCATATCCATCTTTATATATTTAATCCTTCGTAGTCCTTTCAATCACAGACATGGTATGAATATGCTCAATATCCATGTAATGGGGATATATAAACGTAGAAGTCCAGCCAGATCACACATATTCTTTTGCAATTTCTACATTGTTTCATGAATTTTGACTAGAATTTATTGACAAAGACTATCTGAGACCAGTCGTTCATAAGCACTTGACTCGAACTTTAGACCAAATGAAAGAAACGGCAGTTGTTGAGTACGCAAAGCATGCTTAACTATTTCTAGCAATGATAGCACATATAGGATTAAGTTAACACATTCTTAACTAATGAATAGCAACTACAAATATGATGTAATATAACAACTCACTTTTCGATAAACAACAGCGGAAGGGGAGAAAGGGCAGTACCAAACAAACAAACCAAACTTTAATCCAATTATATTGGGTCAACTGAATAGAACCAAAATAAGATATTAAGTCAGGTAGCTAACATGAATTTTTTTGCGCCACTCATTCCTATCTAAGACAACTTACTAATCTATTTTCTAACGTGTAAAAGCAGTACCAATGATAATTTACTATCAACCGATTTTACACATTATCCTTTAACCTACATTTCTAGCAAGTGCCAATTTTGCAACTTCGGTCAAAGAACATCATGGAAGTGAAAAGAAGAAAACGAATTTTTTTTCTGAATGAATCGATAAATGGGGGATAAAGTGTAGCGATTCGAAATCAGAAGGGCAAAAGTGAAAACAAAAGGAGATACCTCAGTGCATAGTCCTACAACCTCATCAAGTTCATCTCCAAACAAATCTTTCTTCTTTGATAATTTCTTATGAAGATGGCCCTTAAACTTCTCTGTCTCCTAAACCCACAAATCAAAACACACACACAAAAAAAAGTTAAATAATATAATGGGGAAGAAATAATTCTCATTGACATGAATAGGGATGACATGCAAACCCCTAACAATACAAGTGAGGCAACTTGAAGACCAGCAACAATTTTTTAACAAGGAAATCAACAAAGGTCACTCGCACCAGTGATCCTAAATGAGCATATATCCTAAATTTTATATTTTCAATCTCCTAAAAAAGTAGGTGTTTTCAACATTGATCACCTGGAACTAGGGTCGTTCATCCCTAGTACTAGATTTAAGTTTAAGAAATCTGGTGTGCACGTTCAATATATTCCTTTGTTTTAGAGGTTGAGCTATAGGGACTAAAATTTATAAGATAAGAATCGATATACTGATGGGAGTGCCCTAATAATACAATGTAAAGTGATACAGACGGCCCGATGCACAAAAATTCCGCATTGCGAAGTCTGGGAGGGTTTGAGGAACGCAAACTTATCCTTGTTTACTGATAGATTATGTGACCACAGTTCACAATGGAGATGTACATAATTCTAACTTATAAAAATTTAAATAAAAGCTTTAAACACCACCAATACGATAATAAGAAGTGATGGCAAAAATTAAATTTTAAAAGGTAAATTAAATTAACGGGAAACTAATCAATCTAGAAACTAAATTAACTCTGACTTAATTCATCTTGTACCCTAATAAAATAACAAAAAATTATTAAAGGCAAACTATTCTGCTGAAACTCAACAATACACACACACACACACAAACATAGATATAGATACAGGGATTAAGAGGATACTCACAGAGTCAGCAAATTCTGGAATGGGATCAGGGAATTTGTACTCAGCAGCTCTGCAAATTAGTCTTCTGTAAGAGGAAGAAGAAGAATAAGTTGGAGATGATAAAAAGATTGAATTTTTATGGGTGAGAGAAAGGGGTTTATGAGAGGGTTTAATTATAATTTGATTGGTGGTGTAAGCATGAAGAAAATATGAAGAAAAAGAAGAAGAAGAAGAGTTGCAGGTTAATGGACAGATAGATATAACTGAAGCCATTTCTATACACTGCAGAGATTTCTCTCTCTCTCTCTCTCTCTCTCTCTCTCTCTCTCTCAGTCTCTCTGGATCTCCCCTGCGCAACAATGCTTGTGAGAACTCCTCCTCGGTCTTTCTCTGTTACCCGCCTTCCTCAGGGGGAGCACTCCTCTGCTTCGATCTCACGTTGTTGTACCAGACGGGCCGGAACGGTGACGTGTGCAACGAAGGGCAGCCGGCCGTTGACCGGTGTGGTGTTCGAGCCGTTTGAGGAGGTGAAGAAGGAGATGAAGCTCGTGCCCAACGCCCCTCACACTTCTCTCGCCCGCCACAAGTTCAGTGATCACTGCGAGGCTGCTATCAATGAACAGATCAAGTTTGTTTGTTTGTTTGTTTTTGCTTAACTTTATAATTTTGATTGATTTTACGTAATGCTAGTAGTTTTGGATTGAAAAAAAATGAAAAAAATCCCCTTTAGATCAATTGATTTATTATGCCGTTGCAATTGATTCTCAAAGTGAAAAAGGTAACACACTTTGTTCGTGTCAGGTGGCAGACCCTTGATTAGGACACCGGTAGGTAGGTAGGTGGGGGTGTTCATTTGGCCTGCCCGTGCCCATAACGGGACGCAGCGGGCCGCGGGCCAAATGCGGGATAAATACATTAACTAGGTCGTACCATATGGGCACCACAGTTGGGATACAAATTGACACAAAACCGACAGGTGCCGAATGCGTTAAAGTATATTCGGGAATTAATTGAGTTAATATAAGCTACGTAATGGCTCCACTCCTCCCTACTAAAAGCATCTCCAAACATACTCACCAAAATAACTACTCAAAATATTTTTAAAATTCACTCCAACCATACTCTCTATTTTAGGTAACTATTTCAACTAACTTTAACTAACTTTCAATAATATAATTCAAAAATGTCACGTGGCATAACACGTAAGCGCCATAATGATGACATGTCATGCCACGACATCAAATTTAAATATTAAATTTTAAAATTTACAACCGCCATATTTCCAATGGTCATATTTATAAGGGTCATATTTACAACGGCCATTATGAGGGCAACGATCATATTTACAAAGGTCATATTTACAATCGTCAAATTTTAAATGAAAATATATGTACTCTGGTCATATTCATGTTCATGAACCAACAATTATTTTAGAAGGAATTTTGTAGGGAGAGAGTTTTGTTGAAAAAGAGGGTGCTAGCTACATTTGATGAGTAAGAAAGAGATGAGACAAAATAGAGAGCCAAATAGAGAGTGAGTTGGTGCCAATTTAGTAGGTTGGAGCCAATTTTTTGGAATTGGCTCACCAAAATAGCTAAAAAGTGATATTTGTTGAGTCCATTGGAGATCTCTAATAGCCTTTTAGTGGGGAGTTAATAGAATGTCATATGATTTTTAGGAGCCTAAAAGTAATAAATCATTTAATGGGATGCTAAAGCTTCACAAACAAAGTTTTTACTCTAATAAATAAGATATCGAGTGGATTTTTTTCAAATTAAAGCTCCCTGGCAAACTTATAGGTCCATCCCTTGTCCATATGTACCAGATATGCAAAAGGAACGGAAACGGGAATTTGATAAGTGATATGTTGTAAAATGTGCGGTATGGTAAGTTAGTCTTATATAGGTTACCTTAGAATATATGTGGCAGTTGTATCAAGTTTTCTGAAAGTTTGACATTTAGTTAAGCCCAGCTTAGCCTTTGTAATTGTTTTTGGGAATAGGCATTGTTTTGGCATACAACATTTGATGCTTTCAAGCTTTGAATAATAGAATGACATCATTTTTACTTATCTATATCAATTTTATTTTTGAAGTTTTCCGAGAAATTGATATATAAATTACTTGGGGATCAATCATTTTAGTTAGAAAGGCTCACAACGGCTGTTAAAGATAAAAAGGAGGTCAGTTCGTTTGGTGTAGTGTGGCTGCTTATGCTGTCACCACTTACTGAACTTGTCAAATATTGACTGCGGGCCTATAAAATGAACACGCGTTAAGGTTAATTTCCAAGCATCCTAATACATAAGAAATAAGCAAAAAAGGGGCCAAGGTTCAGACCCAAACTAGCTTCTTAAATACCCAAAAGACTTATCCTCATATTTGTGCTATGTTCCAGTGTTTACTTTAAGGCTTGGGTGTGAATTTGAAGAAGCAGTTCCTTGATTATGCTTGCAATTGATTTTTGGTTCTGATATTTTTTCTTTCTTCTGATTTACATCACTACTTCATTGTGCTGACAGTATTGAGTACAACGCGTGTCACATAGATCATGCGCGGTATGCCTACTTCAACCGAGACAACATGGCGCTAAGGGATTTAGCATAGAAATTTATTTTAGAAAATTTCTGCATATTTAATCTATCTAAAGGGCTAAATCCAATAGTTTTAGATCCCTAATGTGAGAATTTCCCAAATAACTATAAACTCTAGTCTCGTAGTCGAATGGAAATACTATAGCAAATCCCTTATATTAGAGGGATTCAATAATTTGATACACTAATGTGAGAATTTACTTGGTTTTAATCCCAGAAATTTAGGTTAGATCCACATAGGGGAATGACGTTAGAATATTAGATTTGAAGTGAAAATCCCCTTTCGAGCAATTGATTATCCCTTTACAATTTATTCCCTAGTATAAGGTAGCACTTTGTCCAATAGTTGAGAGTTTTAAAACTATAGATGGTAAGATACAGAAATGGTAAGCAAAAAACATACATAGGGAAACCGGAAAATGACGATATATTGATAATCAAATAAATCATGTGACTCTTCTTGAAAATTAGTTAGCTATGTCATGAAAGTTTATGTAATTGCAAAAATGATTGTAGGAAATGATTAAACACGATTTAGTTCTTATTTTTCCAAGTTTCATACTAGTAAAGAAACTTCTTGAAGTGAGTTTTTAGTACCCTTATCTGAGTGATTTTCTTGTACTATGTTTTGTCTTATATATCAATGCAACACCATACTCAGACTTGATTCATGGAATGTAAGTTTATTAGAATTGTCAAGTAATAGTTGAACATTGTGCCATATGCATCCAAATCCGCTGCATGAAAATTTGTGAGCAGAAGCATTTCACTTATAGTTGTGAAATGTTCATGAGGATATTTATGGCCAAACAATAGTGGTTGAACTTTGGATTAATTACCTCCTCACGTATATGGGGTGAAATAATCAGTTGTTTACTAGTCCGTAGAACTATAGGTAGCATAAATGTAACTAATAGGGAAAAAGGGGAAGATTGGTAGTCCAGTCTAGCAAAGTGATGTGAAACAAATCCTGGGTTTACATTGTTGATTGTCTGGCTGCGGCTTTTCAAAAAATAGAAGATTTTGGAATTTTTTTTTTAAAGGGGAGTGCAAGGTTGATATCACGTTTAGATCCCTCAATGCTGAAATGAAAGAAAAGTTTAGTTTTATATCTGATAATCCTAATGCACAACAAATCTAACTCTATTATAAAAGTGTGAAGACTCTCTATAATTTGCTCTATTTTACAATCCGAAAATAC
>MKEJ01089283.1:0-17835 GCA_001753735.1 Embelia ribes
AGGGGAGGGGAGGGGAGAGGCGAGGAACCTGTGAAATAGTGTTGTAATTTTGGGTACCTGTGAGGCAATTTACATTGCAGGAGGTTTGTACTATGCAGCAACATGTTTATTTTATGTAATTATGGGGTTTTTGTTTTGGTACAGAAAATTAGGAGCTTCAGATTTTTCATTTTAAGTCATGTTATTTTATGATGGGTTGTGTGAGGATTCAGATCTAATGGTCTTTTATGTGCAGGAATTATGTGCTTATCCTTAGGGTTGAGCATACTTGAAAATGATAGAAATTACCATCTTACCGTACACGTACCACATTATATGGTATTTTTAAAGCATCTGCCAATTACACGTAAAATGATCATAGTACCACAACTGGTGGTAATTTTTAAAATTAAGATACTACCGTAATATCTTTTTTATAAAAATTTATCACATAAAATAAAATGATCATAAATATTATTATTAAAAGTTTGATAATATATTTAATGTCATTATATAAGAAAATATAATATATTTTAAAATCTTATGCTAAGTTTTGATTATAATATATATATATATATATATATCAAGAAAATATAATATATTTAGCATCATGAAAATAAAAAAATTTTAAATTAAATAATTGTCTACTTATTGTACTACATATGATAACTATATATTGAATGGTAACCATGCTAATTGTATTGGTTGTAATTCGAAAACTACCATTTGTCATTGTCAGAAAAACTTCTACCGGTGGTATTGACAGTTATACACGTGATAAATGAAATTACCGGTGGTGATGGTAGAATTTTTTCTCAACCCTACTTAACGTCTTCTAGGTTTTGTATAAACAGAATTGTTCTAGCAACATTTTTTTCATTGCAATATACAAAAATTACTAATGCAATTTCAGAACAAATTACTATAAATTAAAAATAAATAATCATAACATAAAAGTAATTATAGTAAATGTTTTTATGTTTACAGTAACTTCATATTTAACATATAGGAATCTCAGTAAATGTTTTTATGTTTACAGTAACTTTATATTTAACATATAGGAATCTCGTACAAAAACTTTCTTGCACAATTTTCTTAATTTCCTGTATAAACATGTTGCTATACATGTTTTTCTTCCCTCTACTTTCAGCATCATAATACTTTTGTTTTATAAAATTCGGCGAAGATGATTTACAAAAAATTTCAATTTTGAAGGTCTACAGAATGATCGTGTTTGAAAAGACAAAGGTGATATTTAATTCTTGTCACATCTACAAAAATGGCCAACGCAGAAAAAAATTTCCAATGCATAATTCGAAACTGATCACTGCCACAAGCAACGAACGATCAGACTCACAATACTGTTAACAGAAAAGGGAGTGCCCATTTCATTCCATCGTAGTTCATCATAGGGCTAGTCTCATGCTCAACTTCATTTTTCTTAAGCACAAACATTTCTCAAATGCAAGAACACATTTCTCAAATGCAAGAACGAGAATTCGTACAGACGGGAGAGTGAGGAGAGAGCAACAAGAACATCCAGTTGCATTGGTCAAGAGATGATAAAGTTCTTTCTCTCGTGTTAATAATATTTGTTACTACATACCCCGAACTTGAACTGAAATGTAAATACGCACTCGGCAGATATAAGATAATAACTTTTGCCAAGCCTAAATAATGTCCAAAAAATTGTGGGGGTAAGAACTTTGATTAGAGTTCAGTTGAACAAAAAATAGGAGGATATTGGCCAAAAACTCATGGATGGGCTCGTCACAATAACTTGTTGCCCTGCAAAAGGACCAGAAAAGGGCAACCATTAGCCTCGCTTTGCAAAAATTACAATTGAATTATGCGTTTTAAAATGATTCTAAAATCTATTTCTAAATTTGAACACCAGGTTTACCTACATACCAAACATAAGCCTAGTTTGGGAATATTGGTGCATATTAAAAAAAATTTCTCAAAACTATTTTAAAAAGTTAATATTAAAAGCAAATACAACCATAACTGCAGTATAAATATTTAAAAGTTACTTTGATAATTAATATGATGTTTGGTAAATTCATGTTTTTTATTGTGAAAAGACAAAAATAGGAAACCAACTCAGTAAGTAAAATACAATTGACATTATTTTAGTAATTAATAATAAGAATAGCAAAAGCAACTTTTAAAAGCAACTCTTGGGTTGCTTCCAAAAATACCCATGAAAAAATATCGGCGGATTATAAAAACAGGTGCTTTGATACTTGACCAAAACACTATTGGCAATAGTTTTCAAGAAAAGAAGACGGATACACAACCCCAAACTGGCCCAAAGACGCCTCTGATGCTCAATGCAAAAATAAATAGAGGAATAGAAACAGACACGTAAAATAAAGATATAGAAACAGGGATTAAAAAGTTGTAGAAGCACACCAAGGACACCTAAAAAGAAGAAATTATATGGTATAAACATTATACCATGCGTCCTGGATGACCTGGCATAACATTGTACTTGCAACTGCAATGTGTTGAAATTGAAACCACTCCTAGGAACGAGGAATTAAGAGAAGATCTAACACAGAAAGGTCACACCATATCATCCATGCTCGTGGTATGGTGGTTCCACTGGATAACTTTTAACCAAAAACAATTTGGCGGGAAAAGATATATTACCGAGCTCTCATAGTCATCCATAGATAACTATTCCTTCCGCTTCTTCAGGGATGACGACGGGCTCTCAGCTGTCTGTCTTGCCAAATCGCGTTTTGTTGGTGTTTGCATATTGTTCTGGGAAATTACCCAAGAGAAAGAAGTACTCATTAGCTACATACGGAGCTAAAAACTAGAAAAAAAAAAGGAGCAAGTTTCAGAGCCATTCGGTACTGTTTCATATTTAGGCAATATGCAGAGTATGAGCTAATAAGCTTGATTTTTCTAAGATGGGTGATTTTACTTGCCATTTTAAATCATTACAAACTTATTTCATAAATAAGTTGCCTTTAAGCTGGAACTAAATGTGAAAAAAATCTCCCTATACAGCAGGAAAATACTGGGGCATCTGAAGAGATATCAATCTAACCTTGGCAAGCTTTTTCTCTTTGCGTGCCTGCCGTTCCTTTTCATCCACTTCTTGGTTTTCCCTCTCAATCAGTCTAATGAGGGCATCACATCTCCTTGCAAGTTCTTGAGTTGTTCGAGACTTCACAAACCAGTCAAAACGGAACAGAGGAGATGTGCGAAATGCTGCTTTCAACTCATCCCAATTTCCATAACCAATCTTATGGATCATGCAGATCTGCACGCGATAAACATATAATACATGATGTTTTTCATTAAAAAGGGTTTTAACATAGAGGTGACTTCAATAGTTACTTTTCAAAGGGTTATCCAATATGTATGATGAGATATACATTACACGGCATCTATTCATTTGTTCTAATTATGAAACCAGCATTTTAGATGCATTATGTATCAGCATAGAACTATAATGGTTGGCAACATCGTCACACTTCAAGGAGAGTATCGATTTGCATACTCTTTTTACTTTTTTGTTGGACATAACAGCAATGACAATAGTTCATAAGCACATATTGTAACTCACCATGAAACGATCACATTCTTCATTGAACAGCTTCCCTTTGTTCTGGCCATACTGGATCTTCAGCTCAAGCCAAGGGTTGTTATATCGAGCCAACTTTTTCCCAATAGCTTTCATTATCTCATCCTTCCGAGATATTCTAGCCTCCCCTCTTTCAATGTTCTTGATGATCTTATCGTAATCTGGAGGGCCCACAATCCATTCAGAAAATATCAAAATAATATTTCAAAATAAAAAAGGCAACGATTGTTCAATTTGAGATACAATTACGGAGTCTCAGACATCATGGAGATACTAGGAATGATACCGTTGACAATCAGACCAACCTGGAGAACCAACAGGATGGGAATCTCTCCACAATAATAATATGCCATAAAACAGAAGATTTTTTTGGGAACAACAAAACTTTAACTTCCTTTTCCGCTTTTGCCTTTTTAATGTTAAGCTGCAACAAGTTGTGGAGTGGGCTTTATTTACTAACCGTTCAGTTCTTTGTATCTCGTTTTGAAAACTTTAGCATATCTTTCAACTTCCTCATCTGATTTCCCATCCATTTCAGAAGCAATGCCTTTAATATCATTTCGACCATACTTCTCACAAGCCCTGATGAACGTATTAAAATCTTTTCTACTCCAAGTAGAAAATCCCTATAAACCACAAGAAGAAAGCTAAAAGATTAAACTAAACCCGACCAAAAAAACCATTTCAAAATAGATAATCCCTCACCTCTTCTAATAAAGCCTCCTTTTCTTCCTGCTCTTCAGCAGTTAATGGGTCTCCCACCTCTAGAATTCAACCACCAGTGAGATTATGTTCAGCTAGAGAAAGTAAGTTTTCCAAGGCACTATTGGAAAGGAAATTAAGCATACCTTCTGTTTCATCCACATCAATTGACTCCTTCAACTGGTTCTTTTGATTTGCTTGCTGTGAAATCAGAAAACACAAAAGCTAAATGTAAAAAACATGGGGACGATAACCTTACAACCTTCTAAAACATAGAGAAAAGATATCAAAAATCTTATAGATTACCACCCACCATGAGATAGCGTACTTCTTTCTCGTATAGCTCACTTAATCTCTGTGAGTTAAAAAACTGGAAATCATGCCTGAAATAGAAATGAAAACATGTAAAACTGCTCCAAATTTAGGTAATGAAGAACCAATTCAAGAGCTACATACAGCTGAGGCATGCGAGGAATGCGAGGCTCTCTTTGTCTTGCTGGACCACTTTGCCGCATTGTTTGCTTGAAGTATTCAGCCTCCGAGTAACTAAAAAACAAAAAATGCATCATTTCAACAACAAAATAAGGGAGTCAGAAAAGATGAACATAAAGAGAGAAAGTATCACTCTTACTTGCGCTTCCTCTCTCTTTTAGGTGGTTCAATCCAATTGTCACTGGCAATTTTCTTGAAGTCTGTTTTGTTCTCATCCTTAATCAAAATTAGAGCGACTAGTAAAGAAGTGCACAAACTAAAAGCAACAATTTTCAACCAATAGGGTAAATCAAGAATATTGATAAGAATGTTGTGTACCTTCTCATCATCAAAGTCATATAGATCAGCAGCTGCACAAATTCAGACAGTTGCTTAGTTTCCCGTGATATAAAACTAAGAAATACAGTACCAAACAAATAAGTTTACATACTTTCGTCCATTTTAAATTGGATTGCATCTTCTGTGAATTTCTTCATCTTAGCATCAAGCTCGGCCGTTGCCTCTTCTCCTTTAGCAATTATCCGATCTATATCTTCATCAGTTATTGTGCTATCTTTGGAACTGAAGACCATTTCAGCACCAAACCTCACCATTTGCAACAGCTCATCTTTGTTAACAGCTGCCAAATAAAGATGCACACACTTTGTTGAATACTTTTTCTAACAAATTACTAAGTTAATAAGTGACATGGTTATCATGATAATATTCATTCATAAACCACTTACTTTTTTGCTCTGCTAATCGCCCTTGCTGGATCACCAAAGCGTCAAGAGCAAGTTTCTTATAAGCACGCTCAATTACTTTTTCCTCAATCGCATACTGTTCAACAAAAAAAGACAGAAAAGTTAATATTAAATGATACATTTTTAGATAGTTTATCCCATCATGCAGAAGATCTGACTATCAAACCTCAGTACAAAAACGAAACACTTGAACTTCTTTCTTTTGACCGATCCTGTGAGCACGATCCTGTGCTTGCAAATCAACTTGTGGGTTCCTAGAATGTTACTAAAAAGATATTCAGGAAAAATGCTAATGATATGGCAAAAACAACCACTAGCATACGATAATCTGCAAGATACTTACCAATCACTGTCATAAAGAATGACAATATCTGCAGTAGCAAGATTGATGCCAAGCCCTCCAGCTCTAGTTGACAGTAAAAAGACAAATTTTTCGCTTCCTGGCTTATTGAAAGTTTCAATTGAGGCATCACGATCTTCTCCACCGGTATTACCATCAATTCGACAATACTTATAGCCACGATACATTAAGTAATCTTCCAGAATGTCCAGCAACCTTGTCATCTGGATTACATCATTATAAGTCCGGATTCTATAGCCTTAAGATGTCAATATATGAGAAAAGGAAAGAAAATTTGACAACGAATCATATCACTTTGTAAGAACGATACGTTGCACGTACGAAGAAAACATGTACGAGATAATGGCAACCCCATGATCAGTAAAATAAAACTGAAAATTTTTAAAAATTAAGGAGAGGCGAGAGTACCTGGGAAAAGATTAGAACCCTCGAATCACGTTCCTTAAGCTTGGGGAGCAACTTATCCAAGAGAACCATTTTACCTGCAAATGGATGAATTGCATGAAGGAAAAGGAAAATTTTCACCATAGCTATGCAACTAAAGATGCTAATGACAAAGGCTTACCAGAATTTGTAATAAGATGGTCTCCAGTAGTGTAAGGAGGGCCAGGTTCAGCACCTTGGAAAAGATAAGGATGATTACAACATTTACGGAGCTGCATTGCTATATTCAGAAGACGCTTCCGCTCTCCACCAGCATTTATAACCTCAAGATCCTTTTGTAATAAAGCTTTATAATATTGCTTCTGCATTTGGGACATACCGACCTTGAGTATTGTTTCTTTTTTGGGAGGCAAACCCTTCTCAACATCTGACTTCAGCCTCCGAAGAAGAAATGGCCGGAGAACCTATAAAATTGTGGGAGAAGAGAGACAGAGAAGGATATGCAACTCGCAGATTAGATACTAGCAGTCGAATTATACAAATAAATTAAGAAAAGAAATAGAGTAGGTTAAGGCTTTACCTTGTGAAGTTGCTGAACAACCTCCTGCTGGTCATTTTCACCAGATATTTGAAACCATTCATCAAAAGTTTCCGCTGAACTGAATATCTCGGGCAGAAGAAAGTTCAGAAGAGACCAGAGTTCATGAAGATTGTTCTGCACATTGTAAGGGATTCCAAAAGACAAAGAACAAGAAAGGGTTATGCAAGATTACACAACACAAAAGCATTACAAAAAACTTCAATATCATAGAAAAGAATATAGTGTAAAATGAACACTAACGATCAGATAGCAAGAAAAGCACGTACACCAAGAGAAGATGGACATGTAACTCATACCTGAAGAGGTGTACCCGTAATAAGGAGGCGGTAATTAGTCTTGTATAGCCTCATTGTCTTTGAAAGAAGAGAATTCTCATTCTTGATTCGATGAGCTTCATCGATTATAATATACCGCCAACTGAATTGACGCAATGCAGATTTCTCTTTAATTGCCATTTCAAAACTAGTTACACATACATCAAAATTCCCTGCAACCAGTAAATTTTCCCGTATATGCTTCTGCAAATACAACAAAGAAAAAGAGTGTTTAATATCAAATCTGACACCTAAAAATAAGGATAAGAATTTGTCGATAATTGACTAAAAGCAAGAATCACTAACTCTTTCATCCTGATTTCCAAGCAACTTTATGGCACGCAAAATTGGGCAAAAACGTTTAATTTCATTCATCCAGTTACCAAGTGTAGACTTAGGAGCAACTACCATGTGAGGGCCAGTTATCCCTCTAAACTCATGCAGATATCCCATGAGAGAAATTGTTTGCAATGTTTTACCAAGACCCTAACAAGCCAGAAGAGCATGTCAGAGTTAATAAATTAACTGTGTAAAATAGAAAGTAAAATAATAATAATTTTACAGCAATTACTAATCAGAACCACTCTGGAAAAAAAAAGTCTTGACATTTAACATCTCGTGGTAAAACAGGTGAAAATGTCATTCGGCACATTCCCCAATGAAAAGAATTACAACATGTACCATTTCATCTGCCAGGATTCCATTTATGCCATTCTCATAAAGTCTTATAAGCCAGTTTAACCCAGCAAGTTGATAGTCCCGCATCTTCCCTTGAATACCTAAACAGCGAATAGGAAGAACAACAAAAATATCAACTAATATTTTAACCTATAAGCTTAAATTTTATAACACAATAAAGACCAGACACAAAAAAGCATATAAAAAAGAAGCTGGTGTAATTCTTAAGAACTATAACATCTACAAGTATCAACAGAAAGTAGCCACTTGATTCTATCAAACTTCCGTGGTCAATATGGAGAGAACACAACTAAAAATAGTGAGATGTTATAAGAAACTTTTTCCCTGTTTGAACACATTCCAAATGCACGTATGGAAGAAGAATCATCAGTGTTTTTTACATTGTTGTCAAGAGAAACAGGCATGGATGGACAAAAAAACATAAGCATTTCACATCCCAGAAACTGATAGAAACTTCAAAAAAAAATAAAAAATGAAGAAGATAGTGACAGGGTCACAGGGATATACATAAGAATGCAATTAATAGTTACACGATTAGACAGTAGATTCATTCTTCGCTGCATATTCAGATAACCAACCAAAACTAGATAGTAAAAGATGCATACAAGAAGGTTGAGCAACAAGCCGTGTATTTCCAGTCCCAGTAAGACCATCCTCTTCTTCCTTCAGATATACTTCATCTTCTTCCTCTTCAGTAACCTTTGACGCATGCCGACCCCTAAGTCATGCAGTCAATGTAATAAAATCATTACTTATTCTTTTCATATTGATTAAAACTAGTTTCCATGGGTAAAATTTGGCAAAACCAAGCCAAATTAAAAATAACTAAACCCGCCGATAAGCTGTAGCAACAGCATTCCCAACACAGAGTAAAACAAGAACACATCAAACAACAAAGACCCGTATGGTTTATCACCTATTCCCCAAGATGAACTGGAACAACAAATGCTTTTATGTAGTTGCATGAGAAAACTTATTTCCATCAGTAGCTTCTCATAAACTTCTCGTCTTACATGCTTGTTTTTAATCTTTTACAATTACAATTTCAAGCTACTTCCTAAAAAGGTGTGAGCTACAAAAAGGAACCAATTGCAAAAGAAAATGAATATTACCTCCCCTTTGGCTTATTCTGATAAGTAGAGTGATCACCCTGAGCAAAATGGGCAAATATTTCTGTCTGCTGCAAGAGATACTTCAGGCGCCCCTTTCCCTTGTTATTCTGCCACAAGAAAAGACAAATTTGTATATGATACACACTTATATCATGCAAACCTTGAAACTAAAATGACAATAAGAAACAGTAAATTACCATATCAGCATCAATGGAAGCATTCTGTGCCTTCAAAATATCTTGAATCTTCTGTTTTTTCGCCTTCTCCATTTCCCTTAATCTAGCCCGTTCCCGCTTTCCAATTGCAGTACTAACCTCAAGTTTTTCATCCTGGAAATAACAAATTTGAGTAAAAGCATATATCAGTTAACAAATGATTACAATAGTGACGAGAAAAACAAAATGGCCAAACTGTTGTGAGTGAAGACTAATACTATCATTGATCTTATCATGATCTAGAGATTAATTTACATACAAATTGAAAAGATTCGGCTAAAAATCATGAAGCAGTAGGAAACAGACATTGATTTATGGTTGCAGAAATGAGTATCATAATAGTACTACAATGGATGTTTGTCTAATTGTCTGTATACATCTATCGATGTCAGACCACGACCCAAAAAAATAATAATAATCGGTAGAAAGTAGAAGGTACACAGACAGAGATGAGGTTGCCAGAAAAGCAAATAGTAGAGCTCTAATGAAAAATAGTACATCAGCTCAAAACTATCCAGTTTCAGGGACAACATTAAAGTATGGAGGGCTAAGACAAGAGTAGAATAGCAAATCATCCGAAACATGATTTTCATTGAGAAACAAACAGGGACGTGAAGGATAACCAGGTCCTCCCTATGTTCAGAATTTGCAGACAGTACATAATAAGTTTGCTTCTTATTCGGTTTCAAAACAGAAGAAAATCTAGAAGTTGAAGGAACTCGAATGTTCTTCTCACCAAATTCTCATTTTCCTTAATAAGGTGGGCTTCACGTCTTTTTCGTTAAGAAATGAAACAACATACTACCTCCACTTATAGTTTTCCTTTTTTGTCTGTTGAAATGGGAAAATTCTCTTAGGCTTTTATTTCTCTGCTCAGTCTCTGATAACTCAATTGGAAGAGAAGAATACTAACCACGGAAGGTTCAAAATACAGAAAGAAGGTACCAAGGGTTTCAATAAATAGCAAAGTAGCTTTGTGTCTGCATCAATATGTATACCAGTAGTACCATATTGGGGTCTACAAGCTTCAATTGGATCGACTAACAGGTCTATTAGTCGAAAATCATAAACTTTTTGACCTGGAGTTTAACTGTTACACAGCTGCTGTTGCTGCTTCTATAGCTGTATCAGTGACTTATACGCAGATGACTATCTGTACTGTGTTCTGCTTTATATTATGGCTTCTTCTAATTGTGTTTTCTGTACGCAATTCTTGTGTGCGTATTGCTTTTATGAGTATTTCATAATTCATCTCTAATTAGCACTTTTAGTTTTATTTTAACTGTGACTACGCTTTGGTGTTGTTGGCTATAGATATATTCCAATTTTGGGCCTTCTAATATTTACTAACATGTAATAAAAGTGCGTAACTTTTTCAGAATATATGTAGCTAACTAATTGCAATAGATCCTACAATTTCCAGTTGAAATAAAACACCAAAGCATGAAAAAAATAACAACAAATACTTATCAGTTTAAGTTAAATGCAATATAAATATATAAATACATACATATACATATACATATAGGTGAACTCAAGCCATCATTGTAAATTTCTCAGTTACGCAGTTAAATAACCCTAATAGTTCCTAAAATTCCCATGCGAGACAAAACACAGCTCATAAACAATCAACAAATAAATACTAATCAATTAAAGTTCGAAGCAACATACATATTTACACAGAACTTGCTTCACCGTCATAATTTCTCAGAATATATGCAGCTAAAAACACTAATAAGCACCAACGCACGAACAATCGACAACAAATGCTTTCAATTCAAGTGAAAAACAATAAATATAATATATATATATATGAACTCACGCCGTCGTCTTCGTCGTCCTGTTCATCGTCCGGGGCTTCTTCCACGTCGTCGTCGTCGTCGTCGGAACCCCCTGCGGTCCGGGCGACGACCTCGAGCTCCTCCTCGTCCTCCTCCTCGTTGATCTGGTCATTGATTTGCTCCGCCTCCTCCGAAGACGAATCAGAGCCGTTGGATGAGGAATCGTCGGGTGAGCGTTTCCTAGCCATGGAGCAGCGAGGGTTTCACTGTAGCAGAAGAGGAATTCAATCCGCACAGAGAGAGAGAGAGNNGATAAAGGAATATATGTAATATTATTATTATTATTATGGAATAAAAAAGGGTTTGATGTATTTATAATTAGCTTTTTTAATTAGTTATTATATATTTTTATTCGCCTTTGGTTACTGATGATATTTTGGCTTGATTTCCCGCCAGATGGCCTGTGCGAAACTAGAAATTGGTGAAATCTCCCGCTATTCGTGAATTTCATAAATTTAAGTTACAAGTGTGTTCATTTTTCATTTTCTTTTTCCAATCCAAATATAAAAAAGTTTTTTGTTGCGATTTTATATTTAAAATAAATTACTTCTGATAATAATGTAAATACAAAATAGTTATAGGTATTATAAAAAATGAAAACAAGCACGATTAATTTTTTTATTTTCGCAGGGAAAACAAGTTTAATCAGTCCGACCAAGTTTCCAAATGAGACTGCCTCAGATACTTCTGTTCAACTTTGGCACCCATTTCTTGTAAATAGAAAATCTTTGAAAAATAACGTCGAAGGCACAAGTACACACACATGTTACATGCACCTTAGACTAGTCATTACTCTGATCCAGTTCCCATGTACTTTAGTCACGACTGGCGGTAGCCTTTCAATATGTAATCTCGTGTTGGAATTTTTCGCTATTACCTTTCACAAATCGCAAGTTTCATAAATTGTCACCAAATCAAACTAATTTTCACTATTTTGGAGAAACTAGTTTTAACAAATGATGCATTAGAACGAAACGTAACAAGAAAGTTCCACACCTGTTACACAACTAAATTACGAAAATTATCATATCATTGACCATTACACTGTTTCCCACAAAGTACAGGTCACTCGTGCTCAATATAACAAGATGTTTTAGATCCAAATTTATGGTGAAAAGCTAATAATCAACAATTTCACAAAAAAGTGTGTAACTGCAAAATCACAGATAGACCATCATGAGGACAACCTGAATGAATACAAGGCACATTTCCCATGCCTATCAATTGTCAAAACTGATAACATCAAAATAGAACGAAATACAACGTACTAGGAGCACCATTATTCAATTCCTTCATAGAGTTCTACGCAAGGTGAAAAGGATTCATCCTAATATTAAGTGGTGGGATCTTTGTATCTGATCTAGCAAACAAAAGGTGTCCAAAAAGCAATTTCAACCACATCTCATAATCTGAAATAATCAAAACAGCAACAAGTTTTTGTAGCAATAATAATCATTCCGAGCCGCATAAACTATATATATCCCCTTATTATAAAGAGCTATTGAATTAGGTCTTTGATGACGACAAAATAGCAAGAATCTGATTCTACACCTTTGCTGGAACAGCAACAGCGGGAGGAGGAGCACCACCCGTGGTTGGCCTGTATAAGTACCCCAACAGAAAGGGCGGACAGTTAGTTGAATTCGAAACCATAACTCTCTCTTTAAACAGACACAGAGAACGGACAATAGAAAGGATGAGCAGAGGAGGAAGGTGATGGGTCAGGAAACATAACTCGAAGCATAAATGAAAATAGAAACAGGAACTTACAGCCCAACAAAAACTTTAAAAGCATCGTAGATTCCCCATTGAGCTCCAGTGAGAGTTCCAATCATGACAATACGAAGAGGAAGCCCCCGAGTAAAGAGACCCACCACACCAATCTTCTTCACCGCCTGCAAAACAAGAGGGAAGACAAAATTCAGCTACAAAAACAAGAAACAAAGATTGGAATAGCAGGTGAGTGGGGGTGGACACAAATAGAAGCTTTACAAGAAGCAAAGAGAACTCACATCACCGACAGTTGCCCCCTTGGCATTGTTAAGGAAAGAGACGAGATTATCAGCAGGATGAGACACAATGGCACAAAAAACACCAGCAACATATCCACCAGCAAAGCTCACACCAAGCTGAAAAGATTTGCTGCATTCATTTTTCGGTGTGGGAATGGCATACTTGTAGAGCATCTCCACAATGGTCTCAAAAGATGCAAACTTCATCATGGTATCTGCACATTAGTCACAAAATAAAAAAGCAGGTACTGATAACAACTTAGGTAGCCGTTGCATGGAAATCCCACTGAAGATAATCGAAATTCTAACCATAATAAACAGAAATTCAGAACCCTCTTCCCCTCTTCTTTGAGGAGGCCTTTGATATTATTGGTTTCACTCGAGCGATGATGCATACGATGTACTAATATAGTTCACAAGTTCAGAAAAGCAACTGGTCGATACGTGATAACAAGCACACAGAATACAACTATTGGATGATAAATACATGGATATTCATCAAGAGAGTCTTCAGGAATCAAAAGGAATAGCATACCGTGCAAGTCTATAAGTGACAAAATAATGTGTGATCCGCATTAGGACCATGAGCCTTTATTGCACTAAAAAATGAACTCAAAATATCAACTCCAAAGGAATTAAAGGCCTAAGACGGGGCGGGATTGATGTAAACTTAATCATCATCATGAAGCCATCATAACAAGCACAGCAATTGGTACAACACAGCAATAACCAAAAGATTTGTCAATCCCAAAAAATTAATGGTTTGAAATAATATAATCAAGAGAGAGAACTTCAGTAGGCAAACTACATTTTTTAACTCAAGTAATAGCTAATACTGGAGTTTGGTGTGGCTATGATGTTAAGATCTAAGCCCTAGCAAACCAGGGAGCTTCAGATTAAGGTTAAAATGGTTAGGCTGAAGCACGCCCAAAAGAATCATATTTCAACATCAACGTGTTGAACTTGAGAGCACGAAAGGAGAGTGCTAAATAAGGAAGGTTCTCTTAAGGGTTCCATAAGAAGCATGAACTTTGAGTTGTTAGAACTAAATAATACAGGAGTTGAAGGAAAATGTCTCTGGAAGCGCACATGGATTCAAGTTCAATAGGAAAACAGAAGACATCTAGTCTTTCACTTCCAAGTTTATTTGTATCAACAGGTTATTTCCAATCAACTAATCAACTTATATTCTCAAAACAGTATATACAATAAATTGGGAAAATGACTTCACTCACATGGAATTTGACGTCCCCACAGAGGAACAATTCCCTTGTACAACCTGCAAAGGTTTTTCCAAAAGATAAATCAAGCAAAAATTCAAATATTACAATATCACTTGGACAAACACAAAAAAAACAGAAGTCGATAGGTGTATACCCAAGAGTGCCTTCAGATCTGACAAACTTGGGGAATCCATCAGCCATTCCCCTCGCAAAGCCAGGTTGTGTCTGGACACGAACCTTGACAGCCTCAAAGGGGCAAAGAGCAACATCAGCAATGACCTCTGCGGATGCGGAGCCAGCAAGGTATATGAGAGTCTTGTACTTGGTAGCATACTCGGGTCCAGCGATGTCAGAGTAGTACTTCTTAAAGAACTCATAGAAGCCAAACTTGCAGGCACCCTGAGCGCTGTAACCGAGCAAAGTAGGCACCCATCCCCTAAAGAAGCCCCTAACTCCCTGCTCCTTCAGCAGAGTTCCGAAACCGGATGAGATGCTCTTGTACTTTTCAGGGTCAATCTATAAGACAAATAGCAGTTAAGTTCCTCGATTGGTGAAAAGGGGGGCGGGGAGGGGAAGAAGCAAAACCTATATGAAACATGTTATAAATCTCAAATGCAAGAATGGATAAGCCATTGACTGGAACAAAACTGTATTTCTCTCAAAACAACATTTTAAACGTAACAACAATACTGCTACAACTATGCACAACTATCAGTAAACAGCTATAAGACTGGATAAAACCATTGACGAGAGCCAAATGACACTTCACTTGAAAACTTGTAAATACCGATACGGCTAACAAAAAGAAAAAGAATAGAACAAGAACGGAAGTTATGCATCCGTAATTGAAAGTTAGAGAAACACATAAACGAGGAAACAAGCGAGTCACCAGCAACTAAAACATGTTTATGCCACAATCTAAGATGTGGACCGGAGAGAAAGCAACTCATGATGCCGTCTATAAGGTGTCCTGGGATGAAATCAACGTATAATAGTAGCATTATTTCGCACAGCAAGGACTTGATCGGATAACAACGTATACATCCAAACATAATCACGAATTACTCATAAGTTATGATTTACAATTTACAGACGGATGTAAGCTCGGGCAAAGCGAGAATCTAATTATCAATTTCAATAATTTTGAAAACAACAACAGCGAATATTTGGATAGTAAAGGCAATAGATTAAAACACAACAGCAATCCAAGCATGAGTAACAGATACATACATACATATATACATACATGCATATATTGATGTATACATGTATATATATATATACC
Source organism: Embelia ribes (assembly GCA_001753735.1). NCBI lineage: Eukaryota > Viridiplantae > Streptophyta > Magnoliopsida > Ericales > Primulaceae > Embelia > Embelia ribes. The sequence continues at coordinate 15,565 of MKEJ01089283.1, forward strand.
TGCATATTGCATTTGACAAGATCAAGAGGAGTGACGGCCATATGCGTGAGGCCGCAGCTGAGGATCCCGCCGATGGTACAGGCGCCGTAGAACTGGGGTGAATACATCTTTATCTTCCCTTCGGTTGGAGCTGGAATGACGAAACTACCCCCCTGCTTTGATGATGATGGTGGTGTAGCAGTAGCAGTAACACTAGTACAAGGCAACAGGAGGCTAGGGTTTGTCATTTTCTGGAGGAGTTGGGTTTTCGATGACGAGTAGTATATGAAGCTTGGGATCACAGATCGCTTACAACACCACCTATCGTCGCCGCCGGTTAACGCCATACCAGATGCAGATCAGATCTATCTACTCACAGAATCTGATTGGGGGATTATATATATATAGATATAGATATATACATATATAGAGAGAGAGAAGTTGCAGTGGAATCAACAAATTTCTCTCTCTCTCTCTCTCCCTCCCAGAATTTCTCTCTGAGAGAGAATTGTCCGAATGGGGAAGTTTGATTTCAAGCTGACTATTAAAACCCTTGCGCGTGATCCCGACGACAGAATCAACTGGGCCCCCCATACGTGGAATGCCAAATGACCTTTTTGTACCAGTACTAAAACGGGTTTCTTCTATAAAGAAAGTTACTTGTGTATTTTAAATTTGTGATTTATGTTTTGTTTTCAATGAGTTATGTAAATAAAAAGTTAGACAATTATCTCATAATACGAAAAATAGTTTTGTTTGACTTAGCATATATGCAAAATAAAAAAAAAGGACTTTATATCGTATCATTTTAGTATGAATTATTAGATTTATTTCTAAAAAATAAATTTATTTTTTTGTTTTTGGTAATTGCAATAGCTAATATTGGTAAAATATCACATTTTACTATGTAAAGCAAAAAAAAAAAATTGTGGAGAAATTATTATTTTGACATCAAAAAAATAGAAGTGAACTATGACTTAATGTCTCCATCCAAGAATAATCGTGCCGTGGAAACGTTTACGAAGATTACTCCTATTCACTTTTATTTTGGAATAATTTAATCATTAAAATTACTACTACTTTCCTCATAGTAATTAGTAAAAATTACAATAAGAGAAAAGTTGATGTGGTACTTTTTATTTTTAAACTCTGCTCAAATTGAGAGAAGCGGGTATTTGACTATTGCCTAGAATACGTGCGAAGTCAAATGGAATAATTATTAGTTAACGAAGTGAACATAAATTAAGAAATCAAATGTATTAGACTTGTTTGCGCAAAAGAAGAAGATTTAGCACTAATTCGCATAATTATTATTATTTTTTTCTGTAGTCACATTGAAATGGTGCCTTTTAAAATTGGCCTGATTATTAATTTTAACAATAAAATTCTCGGTGGAACCTTTAATTGTACATTTTTTAAAAAAAAAATAACAAAATTGAAAAACACTCATCGTGCTGTCTTTTATATATTAATAATTCAAATAAAAGAAATTGAATGATGGCAGTATGTTAAATATTGAGAAGGACAGTGGTATTTGTTTACAAAACTACCAATCAAGAAGAATATGAGCATAATAACAAGTATATTCCTGCCAAAAAAATGCAAGTATATTCCTCAATTTGCATTGGAAATGGGTACCAAATATAGGCTGTCCCCAACACTAACATTAAATTCCCATTGGAACTATAAGAATAATGCCACACACTAGTAGCATATTTCTTCCCTTTCCACAGACAAATATATACTCCTATGCTGATCCATAATGCTGTGCACAAAAAAGAAAAATTAAGAATGCCAATCAAATATATACTAGTATTATTTATGTTCCCTCTCATTTACAAAGAATGATATTCCTGTTTTGTGGGCTTTGTAAGAGAGACTTTTGTATATCAACATGGACCATATTACATATACATACACTTGGGATACCAACAATTTCAAACTAAATCTTATTATAGATGGTAATGGGCCTTGTTCCTGTCCTCGGGCACGTGGTTGAACACTGGTAGCTCGTCGTTGGCCCGTTTGCTAAGTTTCGGGCGAATCCATAACCTTGCATGACGTCTTTTTGCATGATATCCTCCATCCGGTAGGAGGATAACATTAGTATCTAGTTGAATGTATGCATGAAATAGAATATCACTGTACGACATTGAATTTAATTGAACTTATAGCATGGAAACACATGAACTTTTCATCTACGACATGCCAATAGAGCTATGAAAGTCCCTTAGCCTCGCTTAATTCTACCACCGGTTTAACTCCAGTGGAGATTGATGATTATGAAAATTC
>MKEJ01089288.1:0-11081 GCA_001753735.1 Embelia ribes
AATGTATTGCATGTGACATCATATGTGCTTTTATTACTCTGATACTCCATAGAAGCATCCTTTCAACACCCATGCAGTGTATTTAATGCCTACCATTTGATCTTCCTAATTAAGATACGTGTATAGTGCTATAATGTTGACAACTGACCATTAATGAAGTACACCTGAAAGATCTCCTTGATTTATTCTATAAATATAAGTTATCCTATCATTTCTCCCTTCAATTTTACAAGTGCCTTTCAAGAGAAAGAATCATAATTTCAAATAGTTTTGAGAAGATCTTCCTTTACTCTTATTCCAAGTATTTCTAATAATTCATCTGCCGGAGATGAGTTTCCAAGCCTATACCCAGATGTTTCTTACCTTTATATGAAGTTAGATTAATTGGAAGATAGCATCAATGTGTTGGAGGCCGAGCTGGAGTATATAAAGCATCTGGAAAAACGTATTGATGAGTTCTTATATGACATTACTTGGATTTGGAAAAAAATATTGATGAGTTCGTATATGACACTACTTGGTCAGATAAGTTAGATTATTTGGCAGCTAAAGTAAATTTTGTGGCTTCCATGATTGCTCGCATTCCAGGGTACCCCTTGATTGAATATGTTAGGAGGATAGGAGTACGAGTTCTAATATAAACAATGTTTAGAGCTCTAATTTTATATCCTGCCCTTGAAGGCCTCCTTTTGTATTTATTTGAATGAAAATTTTCTTTTTACTGTATTTTATTTATTTATTCTGTGTGCACATTTTTTGAAATGAATTTCTACTTTTCATTTGTCCCTAGACGGTACCCCATACTGCTCCCCAACTACCGTGAACTGTACTTGCCACAGATCTGGTTAGTTGTTTTCAAGTCCGGTGTTTGTAATATTTTTTCTTGATAGGTGCCGAATTGTGCTTTTTACATATGTCATTATCTTATTGGTTGTATGTGCTTGACACAGATCAACTTTGAGAGATTTGTGGCAAGTATGCCAATTTATGAGCCTTGCTTAATTTTAGTACTTATTACACATGACATTATCTTATTGTCAGATCCGAGTATAGAAGCTAATAAGGGTAGATCATCTTCTCTACTGGTTAAAAATCAGAAGGCAACCAGTGGATCGGGAAGTTATAGATCACTTTCAAAGTTGTCGGCTACCTTAAAGTGGATCCGGAAGTTTGATAAGAAGAAGTTTTTGGAAGAATATAGGCGGGGGAAGAAATTAACAGTCAGAAAATGCCTCATAGACGAAGAAGCCCGAGACATACTTCGTAGTAATGGCGATGAGATAGGGGTCTGCCTTGGTGCCCTTTACTCGGGAGTGTTGTCCTTTTTTCTTTTTCCTTTACTGATTTCATTCCTTCATACCACAAAAATTGCAATATCTCAAGTTGCTCTGAATACACTCCAGATATTAAGAGGTATTGAGATTATGAATGAAGTGGATGGTGTTAACTTAGGAGTTGCAGAAATTGCGTATTGCTATTCTCTAATTTATTTAAAAGATTTGTAGTTTTTGATACCCATACGTTCAAGACGAATAATGTTCTCACTCCTTTCCTCTATAAAAGGCGCAGAGGATGATTGAGTTATTGTGGGGGGCGAATGGAAGCTGACAAGACTCTAATTAATAAGGGCCTTTACCGTGGGAGGAAGCCAGTTTTCCCTGAGCCATTAGAAGCTGGGATAATGGATTTGCATAAGATCTTTAAGTGTAGAGGTCCCGATAGGACAAATGAACATGCTCAATGCCCCTATCAATTATTCAATTTGGATAGATTCCCTTGTGGCCTGAAAGTGGATAGTATTGAGGGAGATGCTACAAAAAAGAATAAAGAAAAGAGGATTGCACTGGAGGCCGAGCAATCGGAAGCAATAAATATAATAAAGAAATCGAAGATTAAGACTCCCTCAGCTGGGGATATCACAGTCGCTGTTGCTAGTACCAAAGAGGTTGTTGTCACCTCAGGTAATAAGATAGTGTCTTTAGTAGATATAGGTAACTTCTAGCTTACCATGAATGACGTACTTCCCTTATCTCTTCAGGTTGAGGAGGAAGCAATGAAGTACCTAGCTGATAAAATAGAAGGAAACTTTAACCCAACCCTGATGCCCAGTTTGACCTGTTAACCCAGTTTAGTTGTGATTTAGGTGGTGCTGGTGAGGAAGAAAAGGAAGTAGGAGGGGAAATACAAGAAAGAATTGACCTTTCTCATTCCCCATATGAAGAAAATGTTGTTGAAGACGATGATCAAAAAGAAGATCCAAATGATAGATCTTCTTCAGGCGCTTCCGAATCTGAAAAAGGGGATAGTGATACTAAAAGCGAGCTGCCAGATGAGAGATATCGTTTGTGTCATGTTGCTATTATCTTTGAGGGGGTTGGTATATTTGAAGGACTCTACAAAACCTACCCTGGATTCTACAAGTGCTTATTTGATAAACCTTGGGAATTTTTTGGCGCTGAGTATTTACATATTTATTTGTCAAGTTCCATCTCTTCTTCCCTTCCTTTTATTATTACAATCATATTATTTTTTCTTCTTTTGTTTTTAGGGTGCTTCTGAATTGGGCATGCTACTGTTTAAGCATTGCCAAGAATGTCACGACCTTAAGGCCGAAGTTATACAGGCCCGAACTAATGCAAGCAACGAACTCTACCTCTATGATAAATAGGTTTCCAAACTTTTTAAGGATGTAGAAGACCTTAGGCAGAGTGATTTTGAAAAGAAAATATTGCTTGCTGAGAAAATTGAAGCTTTAGAAAGGGTCATAAGAGAAAAAGAAGAGGCTAAGAAGAAAATTAATAAGCTTGTTCAAGTTAATGCTAAGAAGGATGAGCATGTTAGAGGCTTAGCCCAATCGAAGGACGAAGTATAGAAATTGCTTAAGGTTGAGCGGAGAAAAGTAAAAAGGCTTATAAAGCATTATGAGGACGCAAACAAAAAAGCTACTTCTTTAACCTTTAGGTGGAAGAGGCTATTCATTCAAGAGGTACAAAGTGCTTATTGGAGGGGTCTAGATGCTATTAAAGTTTTTGGGACTTATCCGCTTTGGAATAACGGCAGACTCCCCTTTTTTGATCTAGAATTTGCCAAAGATCTAGAGTTCAATCATAAAACCTTCCTGGAATTTAAATGTAAACAAGCTTCTTTGAAGACATCATCTTCTTAAGTTGCTACCTCATCAGCTTCGCTCACTGTTGCCACTTCGATAACTTCTCCTTATTCTGTTGTTCTTCTATTGAATTCTCTTCGAAATAGTAGGCATGATACCTTCAAAGCTTCCCTACCCCCCTCCCCCTTATGTTGCGTTAGAGTTTTGCTGGTAGGGAGCTTTTGTAATCAGCTTGGTAAATGTCAATATCAATTGATGGATCCAGACTTTTTTTGTAATAGGTCATAATGAATGAAACCTTTCTTACTTCTTGTATTAATTTTTGAAATCTGAATGTGTGTAATTGATTGTTCATATAGGATGGAAGTGATTCCCCTGTTCCCCATTCTCCAGTTTGGCCCAAGGACATGCCCAACCTAGGCTAGGGTCGGATTGAAGAATTTAAGTTGCAGCTGGTGAAGTTGGTAAATCATATTCACCATGCTTTACCAGATCCTAATTGGGGTTTACCCTTTTAACCTCCCATTTTTATAGAGGCCATTGAATCATTATGTAAGGTTTTTCATTCTAAATTATGCCCATACATTCATCACAATAGAGATTTAAGGAAATTTCTTTGTGAAGCTAATCTCACCATTACTGAACTGGAACACAATGTGTCCTATTTTGAGGGGGAAGAGTTTCTTAGCAAGAAGGACGAGATTAATGCAAAGGTTGCTTGTTATCACCGCCAACTTAATTAGTTCCAAAAATTGACAGAGGAAACTTTGAAAAAGAAAATTGAAGCTGACAGACGCTCAGATTGGTTGCAGCGAGAAGTAGGTCGACAGTTTAGCCTAGACAAATGCTTTGCAGAGCTTGAGGAGGAGATTTCTCATCTTTGGGAAGAGAATGAGTACCTTTGGGAAGAAAATGAATGTCCTCGCGAGCTCACGTTAGAGTTGTTTGATCTTCACCAGGAAGTTAAAGGACTTTAGGAGCAACGAGATAAAGCTGATGCAAATAATGCAGGAATTATGCACGCCTTCAAGAGCTTAAAAGTATTATCAATAGCTTAAAGGCAGTAATAGTAGAATACAATTCTTTTTTGAAGTCTATAATTTATTTCCTAGATGAATACAATCAGGTAATGGATGAATACACTCAAGTAATTGAATATGCAAAATATTCTCTTCAGACTGCCCATTCCATAAATAAGATAAGGGTACAATAATAATAGAAGTACTTCATTCTTCGAAGCTAATTTGAGCACTTGAAGTACCCACATCTTCCACAGGCTTAAATTTTACTCTATGACCACCTGCTAAGAAAGGAAGGCACTCACTGTCTACACAATATCCAAGTTTTATTGTTGTAGGAACCTCGGGGTCAATAGGAGTGAAGGACTCATCCACTGCCACTAGCCAACCATAAACTTTTGCTTAGGAAAACCACTATGAGGATTCACCCAATTTACCACAATAGTGGTTAACAAGACGACTACGCTCCCTTTCATTATTCATAGTGGGTCCAACTCTGATACCAAAACAAAGTAGACCCTACGTATGCCCTTCGGTTTTTATTGTTATTGTTATTGTACCCTTAACTTATTGTATCCAAATGTTAAAGTAGCTTTGAAGAATGAAGCCCTTTAGGTTCAGGAGATCATACATAAAGTCTTTCCCCATCTGAACAACATCGGTATCGGAGCCGTACCCACTACTCTCACTTGATTAAGACATAATGTTGAGGTATGTAAGAAAAATCTATTTCCTCTCTAACAAAAATAAATTTGAATGGAAAGTAGGATCATGTTTTGAGCAATTTATAGAGAGAAAGTTAGAAGGTGGAAGACGAGCATTTATTGTATTAATAATATGATAAGACCTTTAAATTGGCAGATACGATTAATTTAACCCAATTAATAGTACATTGGTTACACGTGGCAGAAGTATTATCATAAATCAAAGGGAATTCGAATGGAAGTATCATAGTGAAACTAAAATAGCAGTAATGTTAGTATATGCTGTTTAAATAAAATAACAATTCAAAAAAGTCGAATGAGTGAAAACCCGTAAAATACTTTATTTATCTTCAGGGGGGATTACATGAAGCTATCAAGAGATATAATACATCCCCTATGAGTATCATCTTCCCCCCCCAGGTGGAGCTAGATGAGCTAGAGAAGGCCGACTCCAGGGTGGCAACCTTAGCCCCAAGGCTTGCACCATAGGGACGAATCCCAGGACTATATGAAGTTTTCTCCAGAACAGAGACCCTGGCTCCCAACGTTGCTACCTCCACCTCCAGGGCCACCAGCCGGGACAGGAGGTCATCATACTTCTCCAAGCTGAATTTCAGTTCCTCCAGCTTATGATCCTTCAAGGATAATTCTTTCTTCAGCTCCTCATATTGTTCCAAAGTCGTGATAACTCCCCTATCAAGGAAGGTATCATAGAGATTCATATCCGAGCTGCTATTACTATCAGAGAAATCCATTTGGAAGTTTGAAGGGGTAAGAAATCAAACTCTCTCTAGAATGGTAAGTTGGGGAAACAAGTGAGATTCAAACATGAAGGATCACCTATTTATAGGTGGAAATTTAGGGAAGATGAAAAGACATGTGTCCATCACAATAAATGCTCCACGTCTCTTAAGTAAGCGTGGACTGGCATACAACCGCCTATGGCTAATAGGTTCATTGGATTAGTAATTTCACCTCCTAAAGCATTTAATGTCTAATAAAAAGAGTATAAATGCATTATACCTAGAAACAATAGTTTAAAGGTAAGTCTCAGGAAATTAAAATAAGAAATCGAGAAGTCCGAGGCAACAAGGTTCGAATCTAAATGACAAAGATTTAAAATCTCGATGTTAATTTTTATTATGAAATTCCATCCCTAAAATTAAATAACCTTACCCCAGAAGGTAACATTTCCCTATCAAAATTATCTCTGATCAATAATTCCATCGAATCAACAAACTAGAGTTATAGTCGAGGCAGTTGGGGAGCAGTTGATAAGTATGTGTCTGTACATACAATAAAACTAGGTGACCAATGCTATAATTAAAGCAAACTATCTGTCACACACTTAATTAACAGGGAATTCAAGGACTAATAAGGTAATATCATTTAATAGTTGCACAAGTACTGTGTACTATAAATGCCGACACTTGTGAGCTGAAAAGATAGGTGAAAATTTTCTTTCTATATTTAATACTTAATTAATACAACATTTATTACCTTAATTATCTTACATTTACAATCTTTATTCGAACCTTTTCTTACTTAAGTATCAGAGCATTTGTGGTGGGTAGCCCTCTTGTCCACACTTTCAAATACTAAAGGAGGACTTCAAGAAGAACCTTTGGCTTACAAGAAGTACATTCGGACGAGAACCTTTGGGAAAGAATAGAACTTAAAGGCAAAGAAAGATATCAGAAAGACTGAAACTTGGATACAATATTCGGACTTTCAAGATTAAACCATCCACTTTTGGGAGTTTATATTTGACCCTCCAGTCAGATTTACACTCTTTATGTGCCAAATATAAATTTCAACAATAAAAATTAAAAGTCTTGCATAAATAAGGAATCTAATAAATTGATTTCCTCCCCTAATTTCCCCAATTGATGAGTTCCAAATAAAATTTGTCTAGAAAATCACTAATATTTATAATCTGTTTTATTTTTAACTAGTGTGACATCGAGAGTTTGTCAAACTCCATAACTGCGCCGTGATAATTTATAAAATACTCGGACATGGTAAAAACCCAGAGTTTAGACTAAATCAATTTTGGATTAAGATTTATAAAATCATACTCATCAATTAAGGTGTTATGAGATTCCACTAATTTATTGTTACCCCCTAAACAAGAAGAAATCCAGCCTAACATGGCATAGGTTAGATGAAACATAACAAAATTTAATTTAGAGCATACTGGCAAAGATATTGCAACTACTTAAGAAAATAATTATGCCTTTAAACTAAATAGCAAAGACATTGCAACTATTTAAGAAAATAATTATGCCTTTAAATTAAACAACTTAATCAAGAAAAATAAATAATTTTAATTTTTTATTAATTAATTCTCCAAAGGTTCCTCAAATTGTAGCCCCAAAAGCACAAAAAATCAACACCAACCCTGTACAAATTTCCTAAGCAACAAAATAAAATAAAATAAAATAAAAATATGATGTGGAAGGTAATGAGGAAGTGTTGTGTTAGGTGTCCTCTGTAGCCTTCTTTGCTACCCGACAAAAACAACAGTGAGAAAATGAAAAATGATTGGTGGTTCTTTGTCCCTCCTTAGATTTTTTATATCTACCCAAGGGAAAAAACAACCACCCAGCTTCACAATTGAATGGTGATGGGGTGGTGTGGGTGGAAAGAAGAATGCATATCACTTTATTGTAGTGGTGTAAGCACGAGGAAATATATTTTATCCATAAAAATAGAATTTGCAATGAAAAATTCTTGAACGTTTTTATAACATTACTTGCAAGATTATATTTTTGTGATTAAAACATGCCTCCTCACCCTTATACTACTATAATAAGTGTTAGACACTCTTCTTTCGGTGCTTATGTTCCCATGATCACTTATTTTTAAATATGTAGGTAGGATAATAGATATAAGTAGGGCGTTTATGTCATAAAATAGGGTGACCATCTTGAGCTGTCTGGCTTGTTCGATTGATACATGTACGAACTGTTGGGCCTTATGTTTTTTATTGCTTTAATTATCGGGTCTTCAATTTTCACAACAAATTACCTAAAATCATATGAAAACCTGTAATATCGAACCACAACAAATTATATGGATTAAATGCAAAATAATTTATGTTATTCTTCCAAATTAAATTCATATTTTAAACATTTTTATGAGGCAATCAATTTGTAATCATAAATTTGACATGTTAAAAGAAGCATCTCTATAAGATATTGGTGTGATTTGATCGTCGAATCATCGCATTGCACGAGCTCACTAATAAAAGTGAAACTCAACCCAACTTTTTCAAGAGTTGCAAATACAATTTTATATAACAACTTTTATATATTTTAATTTTATATCTTCAGCTGTTGTTGCAAGCCCGTATAGATGATGGCGGAAGGTTTAACTAACACAAAAGAAAATGAAAATTTAACTGAAATTTATCCTTGAGAAATAAAAAAGAAAAAAAGCCAGATACATTTTGGTCTTTTAACTATCCTTTTACCCCCATAAACTTTGCTACCATGTTTCTTTTTTTACTTTTTTCTATTTGTAATTTTTTTTAAATAATCTCTTATCTATTTATAATTGTTTGCTCCATCAACCTTTATATGCGTTAATTACTCCACTGGTCCTCTCAGTATGGGTCTACTTTATTTTTCTCCCATTCTTACAGTCATATCTATTTAGTCCTTCAAAGTTGCAAGAACGTAATTATAGAGTCGGGGACTAGATAAGGTGTTGTGCTCGTGAGCTACTTGAGCTGAGGTTTGTTGCAATTTTGGGTTAGGTGAACTTCAATATTGCCTAAACGATATATCAGTATAAATAATTCTTAATACGGTGCACTACACTATATTCGTCGTTACTAAAGACAAACACTTGAAAATATTATATATTATTCGCTATTATTAATGACGAACATATATATATATATTTTACAGTTATCCATTAGTAATGATAAAAAATAATATTTTTTTATTATTCGCCATTAATAATGATAAAAATAATTAATATTGTTATTATTATTTTTAGGACAAAAATCAATTTATATATTGTTGCAAAAATAACAATTTATTTTATTTTTTAAGCTTCAAAAAAAAAACCCGAGCTTTCTCAGTCACATCTACCCGGCTGCCCCACGCCTCAGCGAACAATTATTGCCTTCCACGTCACACGTACAGCCAAATTATGTGTAAAGATGTATATATATACATAATACAGATTTTATACATATAAAAATTTTTAATACCTCTATTCATGATTTAATAATAAAAAATTATTATTATTATTTTTTATATATTAATATTACAATTTATTTTCCTACATATCAATTTTAATACCTCTATTCATGATTTAACAATAAAAATATTTGTATTATTACTAATGGCCAATTGTAAAAATAAAAATATTTTTCACTATTACTAGTGACGAGCTGTAAAATAAAAAATAAAAATAAGGTATTATTGTTCGTTATTATTAGTGGTGAATAACATACGTTATTTTCAAATATTTGTCATTAGTAATGACTAATATAATACAGAGCACCATATTAAAAATTATTTATGTTGATGCACCATTTACGCAACACTAAAATCCATCTAACCTGGAATTGTAAAAAACCTTACTCAAACTTTTGGAGTTTTTTTTTTTCAAAAAATAAAAAATAAACGGGAAATACCTATGTGGCTTCGTACCATACATCTGAATATTACTATTCAGAAAAAAGTAGCTTTTTCTAATTCTGGCTATATCCAACTTTCTGAAATTAACTTTGGATCATATTAAAAAAATAATATACCTATTTTTTGAAGAGTTTTTTCCACCCTTTTTTTTTTTATCACTAAACGAGGAAAAATATAAAGGAAGTTATATTCTAATATTGTACATACAAATTGCACAACTGTTGCAAATAATTTTCAATTGAGTTCTGGAAATTAGAAATAATTTGTGTTTTTACATGTATTTGCATGATTTGGCTAAATAATATGCTGTGAATGCTCATTTAGTTGTAATTTATATATTTTCACTATATAATACTTTTACTTGGAGAGTCCTAAGGCAAACAATTTGTATCCCATAATTAACGCATTTTCTTATATGTTTCATTTGATAGTTTGTGAATGGTAAAAACAACTGGGTCTGCATGATGGATTTGCTTTCAAAACATTTTTCTACAATAAAATTTTTACCAGTTATTATGTTTTGAGGATATAATTACTACAATCTAAGAATAATTCATTATAACTAATTTAAACTATTGGTGATAAGTTATCCTTAACTTATAGTAATTTGTTCTAAAAATAACTATACATTACAAGCAAAAATATTCTTGTATAGAAAGGATTTCCATACATGCAAACGGTTATATAGATTAAGGCGAAGTTTTGGGATGTTTTTTTCTTTACTTTTATTGGAAATTGTAGCATATAATCTTTGATAAATATTAAAAGATCTATTTTTGATAACTTGTTTCAACCTTTTTAAGGAATGCTTTAAAAGCAGTTTTGTATGCTTTCGAAAGTTTCTTTTTAATTTTGGTATCATTAGTTACCAAAAACATATTATTACACTCTCCATCTATACATATTTTCATTATTTTATAATAAAATTATTACCTTACCAATATCACGCTATTTATTAAAACAATTTATAAAATTTATTTATCAAAAAATAAAATTATACTCACTCAATATTATAATATAATTAATTTTGAAAAGCCACTCTTGAGAAATAAAAACATTCCCAAACTAAGCCTAGATATTGTAGATGGCTCAACGCAGTGTCACAAACCCGGAAATTAACTACTTTTTGTAGGAAAACAGTTTTTGTGGTAATGAAAAAATTTCAACTATTACAGAATTTATGCTCAGAAAATCTACAGCAAGAATATGTGTTTTGCTTATGTATAAATATCTCTTGTATTCCAAATGTCTGAACTTAAATAGTCATAACTCTTTCTTTAAGACAAATTAATATCCAATATGCAATTATACAATTTTTATTAATTTATGTGAATATATTTTTTGTATAATTTTGCATTAAGAAAATGTTCAGTTTGAAGGGCCAAACAAAGTCAATCGTGCTCGGTTCGCTTACATCCCTATTCATAATTGTTACTTAATAATTGACACAATTTTTTATTGTTTTTTTCCGCATACTTTATCTAAGTTGTTAGATTGTCCCATTCATTATTCATACTAAAAGCTAATATTTAACACATACAAGCAATCTAACGATCCAATCCTAAAACACAAGTCATACCATGAATATAACATA
>MKEJ01089293.1:0-13428 GCA_001753735.1 Embelia ribes
TCGTTTTTAATAATTTTGTGTATCATCTTTGGTATCTTTAAGTATTTTGAGTATAGCTATTTTATAATATGAAAACACAAACATCATTTAGAGATATGAAAATATAACATAAAAATGCAAAATAGACATTATAGTAGGAAAACCTAAACATAACTTACATCATCCATTCAAAAATGTTATACATTGGGTCCCTATGTTTTTTTTTTGTTTTTTGTTTTGCTTTTTTTTTTTTTATCAATTTTAACAAAAGGTCTGAACCCTTTATATCAAGTAGCTCTATCTCGTAACACAACTTACCCTTCAACATTTCTCCTCTTAACCATGTTATTAGCCCCAAATTTAATCAGGTTCAAATTCATTAGTCTCAGATCAGATCAGATGTAAGGTTGTTTTATCGTCTTTTCAATTGGATTAGCACTAAATTTGACCGACATGAATTGATTCTTCTCTTTATTGCAACCGATTGATTCTTCTTGATTGATCGATTTTTCTGTTCCTTTCAATCATTTAAAAACTCAACAACTAGGTTTTTTTCTTTGTTTTGTTATGTGAAAAATATATGAAGCATAATTTTATCAATTTACTTCCTAAATGAGTTATGCTTTTCGATTCAGGTTTTGACATGAAAGTATTGACTTACTTCCTTAATTGCTAATTTCTAGTTTTAATTTTAATTTTTAACTCATAAAGTTAAAGTGCATATATATCGGTGATACATGTCCGATACATGATACGTTTCGTTTCGTAAGAGACAGGTCTGTATCGACCGATATCTGGTCAAAATAGAAATAGAGTTATGATACACACGAAAACCTTCCGAGAAGTATCGCATCATATACATGTCTCATGTCTCGTAAGAGATTGACAACAATGGTTATAGATAAAATTATTATCTCCTATTGTTTATGAAAGCATTGAGGGGCTGTTGTGTTCAAGAGAAAGTTTGGGACATTTCCATTTCTTTATTTCTTTTTGATTTGCCTTATAATATATTTATTGCTTTACTTGTATTGGGTTATTGCTTTTCCACTTGAGTACAACTACTAATGCCCAAAACGGAGTCTGAGTCATCAAATGTTTTTAGGCTTGTAGAGCTGTGCTGATATTTGAAACTTCAATTCAGTTTAGTTACTTTGCGGGGTATCCAGTCATTGATAGACTTTGTGAAAATTCTGATGTGGAGCTTTAATCGCCCTTCTCCATATAAGTCGGATTAGATATGTAATTCTTGCTTATGTATGAATATAACTGTTTGGGCACTCCACCAGTTTGGTTATATTTAACCCCTAAATTTTAATCCATATAGCTCAAAGAAGCTCATATATGGCAAATGCACACACCAAATTCCCCAAAATTCAAAAACGAACTGAGGACAAACAATAGTCCCCGAGTTCAAAGGGAACGCAGTTGCAAACCTCAATTTTTTTAGGATGGTGAATATTATAGATACACTGGTGGGTGGATCCTCTTGCATTTAATCCCTAAAATTTAGGGGGGCTGTTGGGAGGAGTACCCTTAGGCTAACATATTGCTCTGCCCTTAAGAGGAAGAAATCTATACAGGTGGTGAAGTTTTAGGGTTTACTTATTCTGTGTAAACTGCTGCATTCATGGACTCGTGCAGGACGTATTCTGTGAACTTGAAGCGTCTACTTAACAACTTATCCTCACAAGAATTGTATCAACATGACAAACATGGTACTGATGGTATACAAACTAACTGGTTTCCTCGTTCAGATGGACATATTCATTCTTGAAAATGTGAGACTGGCAAACTGATGTATTCAAACTTTTTGAATCATAGGTGTATCATCTAGAGTAAGATTATCTTAAATCAGGTAAGTTGGGCATATTCGATTAGCTTTTGGCCAGCTGCCAGTATAAACTATCATCACTTTGTGAATGATTCACAGAATGAACTTTAGCTTGGAACAAAATAAGTTTTATTGTGAAAATGTTGAATCTGGTAGTAACATCTTAATTAGAGTGAGAATAATTTATGAGATATTGAGATGACAGATTCTGTCATCATATGTGATCTTGACATAGCTACTTTTCTTTTACTTTTCAATATTGTCCTAAGAAAATTGTTGTTATTGTTTTCATATTTTTTTGCATGTGCGAGTAGCATTCTGTATTTGACTGCTTGTTTCGAGAAAGATATACTGTGGATTTCATTCTTAATCTTATGTATTTCTCTTGGATTTTGGGCGTCTAACGTTTCTTCATTATTCTTACTTGTCTATTCTGCATTCAAGTTGCTTAAACCTTGTCCTTGAATAATGTAGAAATAGCTGCTTTTGTAGAACAGTGCTTGTGGAAGCACCTGTATTTCCTTCTAAAATAATTTCCTTTCTGAAGTACAGGAAAAATTTCCAGAACCTATTACTTCTGAAATAGCTTTGACAAAGAAATTATAAAGAAGCAAAATCACCACCCAACTTTGGGCATTAAAGATTTTAACATTAACATTTTCATTTCTCTTTCTGCACAGATTTATCCCTGAACTTGAAGGGATGTGGCTCCTTTATCTCATGCTTTTCAGTTACGAGAATCGGCTTGGGTTTAGTACCGGGGTTTTCTGCGCTGCTTGGTGTGGCGGTTACATACATGATGGAGCTCCGTAGTACCCCATTAAAGCCGTTAGATGCGCCATTATTGGCATAACATAAGCTGGTATTTCTTCTCCCCTCGAGTTCAGGGTTTTACAGGGCTTTACTCTGCTTGTTGGTCCTCATCGTACTAAAAAATGGAAAAGATGGAATTAATTTGAAGAAGGTAAAAATTGGAAAGCTAACTTCTGAAGTGCAAGCGAGGCTGAAACTAAATGTAGGAACTTTTCTCAGTTACTTGAAAAAAGAAAAATAGAAATCCATTGCAATTTTTTCTTTAAATTTATTACATACATGTAATCTGTGTCCTGTATTAATAATTTATTGTAAACATAGATTTTTTATTTTTATTTATTTATTATTATTATTATTATTATTATTATTATTATTATTTACTTATTTTATTGTGCTTGTTTGTTTGATTCACCTTTTCCCTCCTGAGTTTCGTCTAAGAATGTTAACCTCGGCTAGGAAGTTAGTCGAACCTCAATATATAAGGACTGGAGTGCAGCTCGCGCAATGCGCAGATTGTGTGTTATGATTTTTTTTTGTATCATATTAATTTTAATTATTATTTTATTAAATTATTTTTTACATTTGCTTTTTGATATGACATCTTGTATTTTTTTCAGTTATTTATAATTTTATAAAAAATCAGATTCAATAGGATTTATGCTATGATAATATTTTTTTTTATAAAAATTAATATTTATTTAGATTAATTTTAAGCGTAAAAAATTAATATTTATTAGGATAATATTTTAAAATTTATGAAAAATCTTAGAGTAGTAGGAATAAATTTAAAAAATATTTATTTCTTAGAAATATTTTAATTTTTAATATAATTTTAATAATTTTTATTATGATAAGTTATCTTATAGTTATATAGATATTTATATTTATATCTTGGGGCCCGTGGGTGATCTCATAGAAAACTTAGCTTTAATAATTTTTGTAATGACAAGTTGATATTTATGTATATAACTTTAATAATTTCACGTCTCAAGCAATTGTTCTGATAAATATTGCGATTAGAGTGAATATAATTGGATGCGACAACTTTTATATACACTAGTGGGGTTTTTCTTACAGTTATTTTTGCTCTTATTTTTTTATTTTTACAAATTATTAAATGTGAAAATTATATAAATCATGCACTTAAATACATATATGCATCTACATTTGTTCATATATGTAAATGCAAGATGAATGTCAAATGGAAGCTTAAATGCCACTTTCATGGCACTAACGTTATGCTTAATCCATTTGCCTTCCTTTAATCTAATGTTATGATAATTTCATATATGTTTTACTTATGTATTGAATGACTATTATTTTGAGAAATAGGCAATTAATATTTTTATTGTTTTCTAATAATATAATGTTCATTATATCATCTAAGATTGTACGCTTGTCACTAAGTTGGGAGAGCCACTTGGTTGAATATTATGCTAAAATTTCAGTTTTAATTTATTATATTATATTATATATGATAAGAAGATGTGATAGTTTTATTTTTACAAATCGGTAATACGGAATTTGACTTGTTGCAATGGATCGTAATGGACAACCCATTTTTGTTCAATATATATATTTTCAGCTGCTTATTCCCTTTGAGATATTTGGGTCTAATCATTTTACCCATGTTTGATTTAGACTTAAATAAACTTTCATGGCCACCTAAATTTTCTGCCTATATACTTAATTGAATATTGGTTGGTTGGGACATCAATTAGGAGAGACTAAAGCCTGAGTTTGAAAATGTTGGTGCTTATTAAAATATATCTTTAAAAATTGCTTATAACGAATTTGATTTGTTGCTTATTTTTTTAAAACTGCTTTTGAAAGATGATTATAAAATTGAGTATAATCATAAAATTTGTTAAAAAAATATTTAAATTTTGTTTTGATAGGTAGTGTCGTGTTTGATAAATTGATATTTTTTATTATGAAAATGCAAAAATAGATAGGTATTGAAAATGAATAAAATATAATTGAGGTTATTTTAGTAATTAATGATTAAAAAAAAATAGAAACAACTTATAAATGTAACCATTGGGTTGCTTCCAAAAGCACATTTGAAAAAAAAAAAGCAGATCCTAAAAGCAATTTTTTTAATATTTTACCAAACATTACTAGTTATAATTTTTAAAAAGAAAAAAATGGAAGCGGGTTAGAAAGAGCATCCCAAACTGGCTAAGACTTATGCAGATTTTGAAAATAAATATACAGGATTTTTGGGGTATGGATGCTCTTTAATATTCAAACATATAAAAAATTACTAAAATGGTAAAGTATCAGCAGGAGTTTTTGGGGTATGGATGCTCTTTGATAGTCCAAACATATAAAAAATTATTAAAATGGTATAAAGTATCAGCATTAGCCACATGGTGTGCTTAATTTGTTTAATGAAGAAGTTTTCATTCAAATAAAGCTTCGAAAATGGTGTGAATTACATTTTGAGTGGATTGGAAAGGTAGCCTCCTTATGATCTCTACAAACGGAAAAAACAGTAACCAATTAAATAACTTCGTATCCAAATAATTGTTAGTGTTTTCCCACCGGTATATTTAATATCATCTCCTAAAATTTTGATTTCTATAGCTTAAATTTTAAAATACAGGCTGAAAATATAGGGAATCCTATACCGGACCCTTTAAATTTAAGAATAATAGTATTAGGTAACAACGGTTGTCTTTTGGGTCATTACCGCAGCAAACTCCTTATTTTATAGGAAATTAAATAATATAAAATAGAGATCTGACCATTCTCTAGAAATAGAAAAAAAAAAAAACTAACTCATCTACTTTACGTAAACAAAGTTTAATTATCGAATTCGGAAGTGGAAGCGAGAATCTTCAAAGAAAATGGAAACGGAAAACGCAATCTAAAAATAACGGAAAAACGGAAAAATGATTGTAAAACTTCTCGGATATGATTGTAAAACGTGTGAGAAACGTAGAGAAAACATATGTGATTCTTTAATTTAGTATTGAATTTTTTTTTTCAAACTTATGAATACCCGTTATGCGAGGACTTTTATACTTATTTGATACTTTTTATAAACGTATTACTTTTAATTTAAAAGAATATATATATAAAAAAATTTATTTTAACATAAAAGTACTATAAACACTATATTTCACTATGTTTTTATTGATTTTTATTTAATTTTGTTTGAATATACATTCGTCAAATTTCCTATAAGTTTTCTCCTAATATTCGTAATACTTCCTAATAGTTTTTCCTGCGTTTCCTATTTGTATCATTTGAGTTTATGAGATATTTCCGAGGCGTTTTCCTTCAAAAAATTTTGGCTTTTCGTCTTGGTACCAGACTGAACCCTAAACATATAGTTTATTTACTTAGCAAGTGCACTAAGGTACTGTTGTAATTTTCTTGGTAAGAACCCTAGTATCGAATTTCTCGAGGACTCCTACACGTGACGAAAAATTCTAGGAACGCTCGACTTGGACTATTTTAATGTAGAATTCATTTTCGGCTAATAATTACGTTAACACTACTCCTATTTTCTCCTTGATTCTTTCATAAAGGGAGTGATTTTTTTGTTAAGACTATACCTAGATTGCAACTAAACAAGAGATAACAACTAAAATGCAATTAAATAAGAAGTAATGGAAATAACAAATAATAAAGTCTTACCTATGTTAGGGAGTCCCATAGGTTAATTTCCGCTCCAAATTACCCTATATGACGAGTTCCGGTTAAATTTGGTAAGAAAATTACGGCCGTATATTTTATGATTTATCTCAACCTATTGTGCCATCGGGAGTATGTCAAGCTCCATAACTACTCCTAAGTAATTTCTAAGTGACTTCCGACAAGGTCGAAAATTCTAGATTTTCAAAACAAATTCAATTTTTTGGATTAAGACTTATAAAGATCAATCTCGTCAATTAGGGTGTTCGGGGGTTCAATTAACCTATTTTCATCTTCTAAGGCAAACATACGGTTAGCCCAACATATCGATATTGCATGAAAAATAAGGCATGAAGATGAAGACATGATAAGTACTCTTAATCAACAACTAATTTGAAATTGCAATCACTCTGTACAAATGTTATACTTAAAACAACAACTACTACTAACATGAACAATATTACATTAAAGTTTGAAATTTATACAACTTAAGTAGAAAGAAATTTTACTTACAACCCTTGAGAATGTTTTACAACTTTGAGAAATAGAACAAATAAACTTCAACCCAAAATATAAGCTAGCAACCCCAAAAAGCTAGTCTTTCTTTAATCTCCAAGATCAACCAAAAGAAATTGAAAACAAGAAGAAGAAGTAGGAAAGAAGAAGAAAAATAAAATTTTAGTAAGAAATTAGAGAAGAAGAAGAAGAAGAAGAAAATGTTTCATGAAAAGTGTCCTCCAACAAGACCAAAAATCCCATCTTCTTGAAGCTTGAGTGTTCCCATCATCATAATACATTTACCCCCATATACATACATACTCATCACATGAGAATAAGTCTTCATTAGGCATAATTTCAACCAACATTAGGACTTAGTTGGTGGCTAGCTTGACAAGAATGTGTTTGAGCATAAAAGTGTCTAAAGATACCTACTTTTGATCATCATTGAACACACATGTGACTTAGTTCTTCAAGTTAGGGAATTGGCAAGGTTGGACTAATGGTTATGGGTTAGTATAAGGGTTTTAGTTGAGCAAAAGTGTGGTACAAAAAAGAATTATAACCCTTTTCTTTCTATGTTCTGCCAGACCATTCAATTGATCGATCCTATAGTTGGATCAATCGAAATCCCTCAAAATAGAGTTGCATCTTCTGATTCAAAATTATTCCAATTGTGCAACTTTGTCGATCCTCTTTGTCTTCAAATTTTAGTATCCGATGCTTTTTCTAATTGCGAACCTTCGACAAATCCCTGAAGCAACTATCTTGCTCAATTTGACATCGATTTTCTAAAATTCATACGAAAAACCGTAATATCGAAACAAAACGAATAATATGCATCGAATGTCAAATATAGGATGTTGTTTATCAAGGATAAAAATGTTATTTTTATACAATTTTATGCTCTAATCACCCCCCTACCTAGACATTTCTAGTCCCTAGCAATGCAAAAACCAAAAATAAATAATCACCAAAGTTCAAAAGTTTCACTAAAACTCGATATACTAACATGCTCTATGAGTTGTTGCTTGACTTAGTGTGATAGACCGGTCGACATCCCAAATCCGAGTGGATATGACTTTAATTGAGTTCGAAATGCATCACCAAAACTTGATAATTGAAGGAAAAGTAAGCTAAGTTAGGATTAAATTCCTATGACTCAAAAAGATTACTTATGAAAACAATTCTTTTTCGAAATTTGACTCACTTTTTATTTTCAAAAGATGATCATGGTCAGTTGTCAATAAGACATCATTTGACTTAGATTTTCTTTCACTTTGACCATATCTCTCCTGTAACGCTCCATTACATAATTCGATGATAGTAATTTATTTTCTCTTTTCCACCTTCTTACAACCTTTTATTCTTTTCTTTTCTTTTTTTCCCATACTTTTTCTACTATCGTTAAATTCTTTCACCTCTTCGACAACTTTTAGCATTTGGGTTTTAGATTTATCATTTTAAAAAGGTGCCTTAGGCATAAACATCCTTTATAAAATGAATGAGTCGAGTCATTTTTCTATAAGAAATGGTTTCATAAATTTTCGAACCAAGTCAAATAACGTTTAATCTTCACTAGCTTATTTCTTCGAACCATGCCCTTAAAGTGAGGCATCCCAAACCTAATATACTAGCATGGACACTAAAATAGGGATAATAAACTAATCCTACCTTTTGTTTTATTTTATGCAACAATTTGAAATACAAAAGCTTTTGGAAACTTTTGAGCTCGATTAAAATGCATCATAGGTGTTATCGTACACTCACCCCAATCTAAACAATAATGAAATTCATTTCTACTTCCTCCTATCAATTTAACAGTGATAAATGCCCTACAGTAGCGATAGATAGGAACATGAAGTATCATGAAAAAGACTAAAAAATGTAATGTAAAGGAGACGAGAACATATACCATTTCACTTTTATGCCAAAGTATACTTCCAAAAGCGTACTCAAATCTGGTCTTAGTGCATCTTTTAACATCAACCTATAATGAAAATTCTATATGCTAAAAAAAAAAAAATGCGATCATCATATCATGTGGTGTCAATAGAAAAGTGCAATCGCAAAAATAACATAGCACGTAAATGAGGATAAGCGATATAAACCAACATACTAAATTACTATAATAAAAGATAACCATAAAAGCTAAAACAAAGTATGAAAGGCCATCAGTAGCCCATCAAAAGAGTTCCTATCACAATGAAAGAAAATAACGATAAACAAAGTTCCCCACAAAAAGTAAAACAACTAAGTTAGCCTAAAACTAGACTAACATAAACCTAACAGTTCAGAAACTAAACATAGAAATCCTAATGTAAAAAGAAATAAAACAAAACACAAGTTTAGATATAACAAATACAAAGTAAAGCTCTATATCTAACTCGCACAATACTCTCTCAGCTCTTATAATTTGTCAGCTTCTGATATGGCTCATAAGGTGGAATGTGGCTGTAAATATCTGGATATTGATTGCACCTCACCATGTGCTTCGTCTTTATAAGATGAAGTTGCCTCAGACTGATCTCTTGTATCTCACGCTGGTACTACTGTTGCTATTGCACTGATGTGTCCACCTTCACCTGCAAGGATGCCATGTCCGTCTGAAGAGTCTGGATATCTTCTTGAATCTACTTGACTATCTTCCAGCCCTTCACCTAACTAATCCCTTTGGGTGCTGCTTCTTGTTTCTTCGGATCTGCCCCCCTTTGAGCAGGTGACTTGTTGATGGTGGCGGCGTCAATCAACGTCTTGTATAGTGGTGAGCGCCATGCCAAACCGGTAGCATCAACCCCCTAATCTAGAATGTTCTCGGTCAGTATTCCAGGAAAAGGAATAGTACCCTTTTTCTTCGACTCTTCGCTCTCAATCACGGCAAGAAACTTCCTATTTGCATAATCAAACTTTAGCCAGTACCTAATGCAAACATAAGTTCCATCTTCAGGTAATCAACCTTAGTGTCGTGCTTCCAAGGAACAATGTTCGAAACCATTGATTTTCCCACGGTGATATACTTAGGCTTCCATCGTCCAGCTCCTATCAGATTATTGACCACCATACCCAGAATTAACACTTCTTCGATCACTGCTATCCTATCTGGAAACGGTTGCTCGTTTAATGGCTTCGAGATTCCAAACCTTTTCTGAAACGTAGTCGAAGTCTAATCAATCTCTACACCCCTAACCGGGGTGCGGAAAATCATCTTGGTACTCTCTTTTGACCATGACCTAGCATTGGAATAAAATTCCCTAACTAGTTCATTTATATAGCCCTTATGGAACACAACCAAATTTGTTAACCCTGCATCCACAATTTTTGTTTGACAGTTTATCGGACGATAGGTATAATTATCTGCTCCAACAAACTCATCAAGTTTCCAACCCTTCTCACTTGCCATTTGCTTAACCCCAAACCTAGAAGTATATTTTTTGTAAGTATCAGTACTTACGAATTTCATTTCGTCAAAACCCGTGGTTGAACTACTAGCCTTTCCCTTACTCTTTTCCTTACGACCAACACCCTCTCCCGAACCTGTTCTAGATCTCTTTTTCGGCAACATTTTCACAATTAATCTCACACAATTAGCACACAAACACAACAATGCCAAAATTTCCCGACAAATATCACAATTGCGAAATTCTCAACTATGTTCAATACCACAAATTGAACTCAATTCATTACTTAAAGAAGAGTTTTGAGAACTTACTTGTAAATAAACAAGATTGAGATGATGAGATTTGTGATTGTTGATGAATGCCCCAATGTTCTACAACCAAACCCTAACTTGAAGTTTTGGAGGATGAGTTGAGAAGATGATAAATAGCGATGATGGAAATAGGGAGAAAAAGGAATGAATTTTAATGAGAATGAAAGATTTGGGAGAGTTAAATGAGAATATAGAAGAGGGAGAGACAGAAATGGGAATTCAAGCAGGTGGAAGTTGTAAAACTTCACCCCTGGAAACGTAGTAGTTATAATTCTGGAAAGAGGACTTCGATCGATCGAAGTGACACATTCGATCAATTGGTTGCGGCATGTGAAAAATTCCACTTTTCGATTGAATACCAATCGATCCATTACAAAAAGGGAACTTCGATCGATCGGTCTTTGCAGGTTAAAATTCCAACTATTCGATTGATTTTCGATCGATCCAATTGGAGAAATGTGTTCTCCTTAATGAAAACACTAAGAAAACTAGCCTAACTAAAGAATATACAAATATTAGTTTACCTAAAAAAAATCATTAAAAAGTTTGAATTTGGTCAAATTTTATTTTTTATTTTTTATTTTTTTATACCTACACTCATACACTCCCCCCTATCTAAATTGAACAGAATCCCTATGTTCAAATAAATATAGAAAAGGCGACATAATGAATAAGAACGAAAAAATAAAAAAAATAAAAAAATATAAAACAATGATAAGCAAAACGAAAAAGAAATAAACCAAAAGATTGAAACTAAGCTACTATGTACTAAGACATCCTTTCAAGCATGATTATTCGTAAACTGGGTCAACGAGACCTATCTCAATCATAGGTTCATAATGGTAATCATAGTATGGCTTTACGCGATAGCTATTTTATTTTTACCTTGAAAATGACAGCCTTACTTGGTTTCGGGTCGTAAATTTTGTAAGTACCGTATGAACCAATATCATGAATAATATAGGGTCCGGTTCACCTCGACTTAAGTTTTCCGGGGAATAAATGCAAGCAAGAGTTGTAAAGGAGGATTTTGTCCCCTACCACGTAAGTCCGAGTTTTGATATGCTTATCATGCAAGCTTTTCATTTTGTATTTTGAGAGTTTTTATGTTCTCGTTTGCATCATTTCGTAATTTCTCCAATTCGACAAGGTTGAGCTTTCGATTTTCCCCCGCATCTTGCAATGATTCGTTACATTGTCGTACAACCCAATAAGCTCAATGCTCAAGTTCCACCGGAAGGTGGCATGCCTTACCATAAACCAATATGCAGGGATTCATCCCTAAGATAGTCTTATAAGTTGTACGATAGGCCCAAAGAGCGTCGATTAAGCGGTCTGACTAATCCTTGCAGTTAGGGTTGACTATCTCCCCTCTACTTCATGATGGCTAATTCAACTTGGTCACTCGTTTGTGGATGGTAAGTCGTTCCTACCTTGTGTACTACACTGTACTTCTTGACTAAAACCCAAAAAGGGTGATTGCATAAATGCGATCTGGCATTATTGATGATTGCATGGGGAGTACCAAATAGAGAAAAGATGTTCTCGTGTAAGAATTTGAACACGACTTTGTGATAATTTGTTTGGGTGGGGATTGCTTCAACCCACTTAGACACATAGTCCACGACTACTTGGATGTATAGAAAACCATATGAGCTTGGAAAAGGGTCCATAAAATCAATGCCCCAACAATCGAATATCTCAATCATTATGATAGGTTCTTGGAGGCATTTCATTTCGCTTAGTAAGTTTACCAAGACATTGGCATCTATCACAATTTTGGCAATAGGAATATGTATCCTTAAACATTGTCAGCCAATAGAAACCACATTGAAGGATTTTGATCGTTATCTTCTTAGCCGAGAAATGTCCACTACATGCTCTACTATGGCAATGCATGATATTTTCGGAGATCTTGACATCGTAAAGGCAACACCGTACTATTTGATTGGAACAATATTTGTACAAGTACGGATCGTCCCAGAAAAAGTGTTGAGCCTTGGTAGGAATTGTTTCCTATCGTTAACCGACCAATTGAGATGTATAGATCCCATGACAAGATAATTTGCCAAGTCGGCAAACCAAGGAGTGGTAAGAGTACTTATCATATAAAGTTGTTCATCAAGGAAGTACTCGTTGATCGAAGAAGAGTCGTCACCCAATGATTGGCTCGTTAGCCTTGATAAGTGATCAATAATGACATTCTCGACCTCTTTCTTATCATGGATTGCGAGATCAAATTCTTGCAACCCATCACAAGAGTCGAGCTTTTGCCTCCTTTTTTAGAAAGAGGTATTTCAGCATTGCGTGATCCGTAAATGGGAGAACCAACAATATAGGAGTGAAATTTGTCTAAAGTAAAGACAATAGTTAGTAGCTCCTTTTCAGTTGTGGTATAGTTAAGCTGGGCATTGTTCAAAGAATGGCTCGCATAGTAAACTACGTGTGGCTTCTTATCTTTTTTTTGTCCCAAGACCACCCCTACCGCATAATCGCTTGCATCACAGATGAGTTCGAATATTAAAGACTAATCTGGGGCTTGCACAATAGGGGTGGCGATCAACTTTTGATTCAGAGTGTCAAACGCACTTTGGCATTCCGATGTCTACTCAAAGCGGACATCCGATGATAGAATATGACATAAAAGTTTAGCCAAGTGGCTAAATGAGCAAATAAAACGTCAATAGGAACCGACATGTTCAAGGAAGGATCTCACTTCCTTAATTGAGGTAGGAGGGGGTAGCTTTTCAATAAGCTCAACCTTAGCTTTATCGACTTCGATTCCCCTAGCAGAGACAATGTGCCCAAGCACAATACCTTGTGTCCCCATGAAGTGATACTTCTCCCAATTCAACACGAGATTTGTGTCTTCACACCATTGAAGAACACGTTCGAGATTGAGAAGACACTCGTCAAAACTATCTCCGTAAATGGAGAAGTCATCCATAAA